>CAXARO010001325.1:0-19462 GCA_963971305.1 Arcuatula senhousia
GTTTTATTCTAACATTGATTAAATTTTTGATATTGCTATATCTTAGTTCGAGCTTTTTCGTCCTTTTAATACAAGACTTGATTAGCATCTTTAACGTTAAATTTGAAGGAAATATCAGAACAAATACAAAAAAGGGAGAAAACATATGATATATGTACATGTATAATAGAAACAAAACTAAACATTGTTTTTTTATTAACATCATTTCATAATTTCACATTTTTAGTAAAGATCCTACTTTTATATAATATGTGTTATGAATATATTATCTCTCGTTGGTCATATCAAGATCACGGTCACCAGCAAATCAAACGAACGAAAGTCTTAAATGCTCAGTTCTAGGACTGTTAAGAGTAGAAATTAATTAAAAAAGTCATTTATTTACAAACTCATTCTTTTTTTTAGAATATGATTTTTTGGGCTAAATAAAAACTGTCTGACAAAACTATCATTAGCTGATATGGTGAACGCAAAAAACTAAAAACTTACGGAGTTCAAAATAAGTTTAAGGATGTTCGCTACTATTATTGAAAATAAATAGGATTCAAATTTGATACCTTAAATGAAAAGATAATAGTAAAAGGTATAAAATAAACCGAAAAAATTAATAGGTTCGAGCCTCGTTTTCAAGATAATTGACATTAAAGTTTTGACGTGAAAATGTTTTCTCTGACTTTTTCATAGGTTTAGCATTAGCACTATTTAGCTGTTAAAACCCATGACAGAAAAAATAGGTTTGATAAAACTTTGTCTATAACCTCTGCTTTATGTATTAAAGACATTAATATCAAGAAAATAGGGGGTTCGTGGGCAAAAATTGTAACCCTATTTTGATGGTAAAATCCAGAGGATTCCGAAAAATGACAGATATACCAAAACAAGACCAGCGAGCATTCTTAAAATAGAAGATGTAGAAGGAAAAAACATGATCAGAAACAGAGACGTTGAGTTTTTAAAATTCATTCACACAGATAAGGGAAAATATCAGTATCGAAATTGGTAATCTTGCATCCCAAAATAATACTTGATAGATTTTTAAATACTATATCATTCTGTTTTTGCATGATTTGAAAAACAGGTTTTAAGTAAATCTTAAGCTAATGTCGGTTAAATAGTAAATAAAAGTACAAACTGTCTATCAAGAGTTTTATTATCTCTAAAAAACAAGGTGAAAATAAAATTTTAGCAAAGATCTGAATAGACCAGATTCATTAAAAACCACCAAAACTTAGAGATGAACACCTCATTCTTGTATTGAGCACATAACTTTTATAAAAAAACTTTAAATGAAATAAAAAAAAAGGAAAAGCTCCTGAATTATGCAATAAAGCATCAGCAGTATTATCAGCTGACACAAAACAGACGTCACAGTATTTTTTTTTTAAAATAAAACAAAATATTGAACACTAGAAAAATCAGAGAATTGGCAAATAGGCTTTGGATATTAAACTAGCACAAAGAGCAATCGAAAAAAAAACCTGTGGAAATTGAAGAGAAGAATAGTACCATCAGATGACATGAAACTAGAAGGATTTACATCCGGTAGAATGACAACAGAACAGATCATTGTTTTAAATTACATCTTGGAAAAGACTGTCAAGAGAAATTATAATCTCATTTCATCGATTTCGAGAAAATCGACAGCGCGCACTGAAATTCTCCACGGAATATTATGAAATATATGGAATACCAGAAAAAGGTGATCGAAATATTAAAGAACAGAGGTTGGCCGTTAAAAGAGGCGTCGAACATGTCAGACTTTTTGTTCCTGCTAGAATGGTCAATGAGGCAAACAAATGTCACCAAAATTAGATAATAAAGATTGACAAAAGATATCACCTGCTATCTAGTACCAGATACCAAATGCAGAGAAAAATGACAACTTGAACTTGGCATTCTAATGGGCACAACTTGTTCTCCTATCCTCGTCGATTTTTTTTTATACTCTTACAGGACTGCATTTCTTCAAGAACTTGTTAAGAACAAAAAGATGAAAAAGGCAAAATCTTTAATCTCACTTTCAGATATAATATCGACATCCTCTCTGTCAACAACGCTTCGTTTGACAGATAGATCCTTTGTAAAAGACTAAAGAAATGACCGAATCCAATCACTTCACATTATTCTTGGATTAGCATAGCGAATATGACTAGGATAGTCTAAGTACACAAATCACGATAGAAGAAACGACTTCAATTTTCAAATTATTGATTTCCCGGACATTGAAAGCAACATACCTACTTCACCAACCTATGTTAATATGCCTATTCGATATGATAGGGCTTGTTCAAAGGATGGGTTGCGATAAGACCCTTTTTCAGCCCACCATGAAAGTCAAAAATAAAATTAGATAAATTTTAACACAAAATGTCTTGTTGGAAAGATGGATGTTTATATTTTTTGAAAATAATCGTCTGTAGTATAAAAGCTCATTTTATTTTTAGTGAATGGTGCTTGAAATACAAATGACAACAAAGTTCCAGACAATAAATTTTGCTACGCCTGATGCGCGTTTCGTCTATTCAAGACTTATCAGAGGCGCTCTACCAAAAATATTGAAAATGCCAAACACTGTATGAATATGATGAGCATAGAACAGTAGAACCAAAAATACCAAACTGGGGAACCAAATTATTACTAAGATATTCAACCTATGTCTGGGGTAGGAAGAACCTTAGGGTTTAGACAATTTTGAAATTTAGACGGATAATTTAAAGCTCCACCTCAAACCACCTCAAATGATTTTTACATTGTGCCTATGGGAAAGTGGTCAAATTGAGTGATATATATCCTTCCCGGAAGTATATCCTTGCACGCGGAACCAGCTCCATATTTTGTTCAAAAACTTGTATTACTAAAACACATTTTTGGTAAAAGTTTCAAGCTGGTTCCGCGTGCAAGACATACTGAAAAATTAAAAAGACTTTAATGTTTAACCTCGTAGTCAGTGGTTTCAAAATATTCAAAATATCTGGATTTTCTTCATTTTTCTGAAGATTAGTCATTATCTATAATTCAAAATTGTTGTTCAAAGTAATGTTCATATACCAGGAACCTTTAATAGAATTGGCAAGCGCTGTGTTCAAGTATTTTAGCACTACAATTGAATGTATTGAAGGTCTACCGTGAAATATTCCTTGCATCAGGATGAAATTTTCATTCAAAATGGGGCAATTTTTAACACGAATTTCCAACTTATGTGTATGCAAAAGTATTAAAGAGTATTATTTCATAACAGTACAACCATTTAGTTACAAAATAAGGTATAGAGTAACAGGTTTGGAAATACTTTTTATTTTTCGCCTCTAGATGTGCCAAAATAGGGCCTTATCGCAACCCATCCTTTTTCTCTTTTTTGATACGTCATTGCTGTCTTCATGACCGACTGTTAGACAACGGTTACAATAAAATACGTCTCATACAGTCCATGAAAAAAAAATCTTCGTTATCAGCCACTGGTAGAAAAATTAAAATTATGTTGAACGTAATGGTTAGTGATTGTTTTGTTTAGTGTGTGGCTGATTGTTGAACTTACATGATAAGCTTACTATCCTTATAATGTCTTCATAACCGTACGCGTGTTGCATTTTATGTACCGGAACTGAAGATCCCAGTGGAATAGGAAAGTTTGAAGCGCCATAAAACCTTGTTCAACCCACTATTTCTTTTATAATGCCTGTACTAAATCAGGACCATTGCGATCTATAATTTTTTCCGGTATGTTGTCCATGATTTGTCTTTTCTCTTTGACAATTGATATTAATCCTCAAAGTTCCGTAGTTTTATTATTGCCTTGAGTTAATCGGAGCAACTGTAACAGCAGAATGTAAACTTATGATGACATACGAAGAAAGCTTCATCATTGAACCATGCTCAAATCAATAGAAAGACCAAAGTTCTTTTATGGTTAAAGCTTCCCTCTCTCTCTATTTACTATGAAAATTATACCATGTTAAATCCCCATATACCATATATTATCCCTATCCCAATACACCATCTAACCCCCATCCCCATCACCATCCCAATACACTATTTCCATCCCCGTCCTCATTTACTATTTCATTCCCCCTACGTCATGAATTATCATTATACCCACAAAGTTATTGTTTATTATCGACAATTTATTTATTTATCTTTTATATTAAACTCGAAGTGTTTTATTCGATTTATTTTGAAAGTATAAATAATGTATGAAAACAATTTCAACAATTGTCATAAAGATCTACTGTACTTGATAGCTAGTTGTCCATGTCGGTATTCCTCGCTACGGAGCCTTATATGTTGCTCTTGTCGCTTCGTGGTTGATTTATTTCCATGCCCTTGTTTCCTTTCCCTTTTTACATATTTTCTGCACTTGTATGTTGTTCTAGCATGTTTTGCCAAAAAGCATGTAAGCCCAGTCTCTCCTGCATATTGGCTTTATTGTCGCCCTTTTGAAGCTGTTAGACCAGATGCTAGTCCTAGGGTCCGATCGCGAGTAATATGAACACCAAAGCAGTTCATGAAAGGAATGTCCAGATTCACTCTTTATCTCATTCAAAGTAACCAGTGATCGCAGCTTGTCGTCTTTTAGATAATATAAATATAATTCAAATTATACAAAATTCGTTCTTGAATTATCAAGCATTAACAAATATTGCTGGCTTAGAGCAAAACACACATTTAAAATTTCAATTTATCGGTGGATTTCCATATCATAGCTTAAAAGTCTGTTGAATCGAAAGCTATCTGCTCGTAATGATAATTATTGCACACAAAGACCTCGACTTGAACTAATGATAGCTTTCATAAAACTAAAAGTTCAAAATCAGTGTCAACTATAACATCAATATGTTGTTCCTAAAATTGAGCCTCTTCTAGCAGTTTAACGGTAAATTGTATATCATGTTTTAGGGCCATTGCAATTATAGCGACTGTTAGTTCAACACTTGTATAATCATTGTTGTACTTGCTTAGAAGAGAACAAATATCGACCCCATAATAAAGAGCTTCATTTCGTTTCCCAGCAAGAAATAACGCATCAGTCATTTTGAAAATCGCCGGAAGGAAAGCATGTGTTATGGTTCTTTGAATATCTCTATGAGTCAGAAAATCAAACATATCTTCTACAATCGGCAATATAATCTGTCGAAGTGTTGTTGATTTACTATGAAAATGGAATACATTCACATCTGTGAATTCCAGAATTGGTTGAAAAGGAAATTCGCGAATGGACTTTAATGTTTCTAGAACTATGTTCGCTTCTCCGTCAGTAAATTGATCAATCAGGTTATTTTCTGGAATGAAGAAACTCGGAAGGAGTTTATTTGAAACACATTCGATGATCATGTCAATCATATATAAAAGACAACCGCCGCTATTGTCAACCCAGTAACTGTATGGTTGTTGTTCACATGAGTACAAGAAGACAGTTTTCAAATGATAAGAAGATAACAAATCGAGCGTTTTAAGCGATTGGAAATATATAATCTTTAGGAATACAAAACATTGACGTTGTTCATCTGTGATGACATGTTTCGCTAAGTATACTTCCGTTTCGGCAAATGAATATCTCCATTCAACTTCTGGAAAAGGACTGAGTTTGTGGGCAACAGGAACTAAATGCACCCCTGTATCTTCAATGAATCGAATTTGCTCTGAAGTGAGCCGGTTTTTTTTTTTTGACGCTGAATCCATAATCTTGCATTTTCTGGCCATTTTTTACATTTAAGTGCTCTAACAATATCTAATTCGTTCTCGGACAGACCTTGCAATAATTTTAAAGCAGGTCCGTGTATTTGCAAATATCCTTTTGATGAGGTTTCTTCTAAAACCCTAGTAGGAAGTATTTGTCCATTGAAATAATACTTTTGTTGTTTTTTATCGTAGATTACCGTTTCTTCAAACCATTCTATTGGATGTCTAGTTTCAATTTTGCAATAGCCAGGATGTACCTGATCATAATCTAAGACAAGTTGATTTTCTCCTGATGATGACAACATTGACCCGTCAGTTTCATCATAAGGTTCCTCTACAAGATATCTATATCATTGGTTTTTAGCCGGGGTAATTGCTAGCGATTAGCCACGGCTATAGCTACGATAGCCTTTCTGTAAGCTTCATATGGTTTTTCCGGCGGTTCACCAAAAACCTTCCAATTTAAATATATCAATACACGCTTGCAATATAGGTCTTTTCCATATCTGTTTTTTTTCGTCGCTTTACTCGCAATTATGTAATAAAACTTATTTTTTTAGTTTTCAAATTTTGTACAAGTATGTTAGACTGATTCGATAGTATTAATTGATGAATAACGAATACAAAATCGGATTGATATTTTGTTTATAGGAGTGTTCGCCGATTTCATTAGTGATGTCATATTCACTAATTTGCAACTTCCTTTATATAGTTTACTACAACTTTTTTTCCGATGAGCAAGCAACATTTAATTCTGCTAACCAAACACATATTTCAAATTAAATGAGGAATAACCCATTAGAAGTTGTGAAAATTATGTTGAATTATAAACTTTTTTTGATGTATAAACCAATTAAAACAAATTAAAAAGCATAAGATTTCTCTCATTCTCTAGTAAAGAATACAAATTAACAAGCTTAAGTTTGCTAAAGGTTGCCAATGTCCTCATGTAGACTTTGTTCAACTCGAAACTCAAAATAATATTGTTATACATACATCTGAGATGAATACAACTGAAGCAAAATCTGTTCTGTAAATCCTGTATAATTTATCACTTTAAAATGACAAACAATCCAAAATTTCATCGAAATTTGTTAAGCAGTAGCAGAGCAGTCACACTTACAAAGTATTGCTATAACCTCAAACTTACGTCACGGCGAACATTCCTATTTTGATGCTTCGTTTGCAGGCGCGCAATCACAATACATGTACATTGACAAAACTGTTGTACAATGTTTATTACTTATTCTATTTTAAAATTATCTTTTATTTATTGAATTCCTAATTAAATTCTATCGACTATTTTAAATGTGCCAATGGTTTTATTACATTGCAACAGGGGGTCAAAAAGGGGACTTCCACCTTAAATAAACTTTTTTATTTGAGTTCCGATTTGCAATATCCCCTGAAATTCCCTGCCTACTTTTTACAATCAGATTTGAAATATTTCTTACCGTTTTGAGAAATAAGGGTTGAAGGGGCATAAGCCCATGTTTTAGAGTTTGTTGAGGCAAATAGTTTTACACAAGATATTAATTTGTAGTGGGCCAGTCAATTGTTATGAAGCTTTAATATTATATCCACTGAAGGAAGAACGGTGTTGTATTTGGGGTTTGTGGTCAAAAAGGGCTAAAATGGGCGTATTGACAAAACGACTGTGGAATTTTTATTATTCATTCAATTTTGAAATTTTTGTTCATTGAATTCCTCGTTATATTCTGTCAACGGTGTTCATATATATTGCACTGTATTGCTACAGGGAACCAAAGACCGGCCACGCCCATAAAATCTAATTTTTAGTTTGGTTCAATTTTCAACATCTTATTTTCCTTGTGAAAATCATTTTTACACAAAAAGTAGCTTTTAATTTTATTTTTTGCTACACATAAACAATTTAAAATCTGTATATTACCCCGGCTACCAGTACTTTCAGTACTTTGATTATTCTTTTGTTCGATCTATCCGTGGAGTATGGGATGTTGTACCTTTCAGCAGAGCTACCAACCATAGTAACTCCATCTGAACAATTGTTCTTTCCTGTTAAATCTATCCCTTCTAGAAACTGAGTTAATACCGGATCATTTCCAACATCATCTTTAAAATCTTCCAAGTGTCTGTTTGTCTTGTTGTTACATATAAACCGTTTGGGTAAGAGAAAGTTAATTATAAAAGACAGGTGGGGTATGGGTAAATTTGATATTACGTCCACCAGGTCGCTATGGAAAGGCACTTTTATATCCATCTAAAAATGGAAAATTGTAACAGTGAGATTTACATTTTTATGTATTGAAAACTTGAATATGGCATATCGGATTAAAATGACATTTATACTATATTTTCAGAATTTTGAAGAGAAATGGATAATATATTTATATTCAAAACGTTATTCTGATTGGACACAATTTATGATTTTTTTCGATTATTTATATAAGATAAGGCGAACACCGAATTAAAAGATGAAGCATAAACCTTAATATACTCACTCAAAAAAGTTACGCAACAATACAAAAATTCCCTAAATGTTTTAAATAAACCTACCTAATTTTATTTTTGTATTGCAAAGCCATTTCTTAACCAATTTTAATAAAATAAAAACCAAGAGAACGAGAAATGATTGAAATTTATTTTTATGAATTAGAAAAATCGTCACTTCACCGGCCTTTAAGATATCACAAGTAGAAATCAACTATTAATTTTATGCGTCAACAACCCGTTTAAATCAACCAACATTTTCCGTGGAAAAACATTGGTTATGTTCTGCTTGCGTTCTATCAAAAACCGTAACAGCTAGGATTTTGCCCAAATTATAAAAAATAAACTTCATTTGTTTGTCATTTTCTTGGTTTTTATTTGATAAAAAATGATTGAAAAACGGCTTGGCAATATCAATTTATAATAAGGTAGGTGTACTTTAAACATATAGGGAAATTTTCCACTGTTGCGTTACTTTTTTGAGAGAGTATACATATGTTAGAAAAATAAGAATGAATGTACTTAGCGTGATATCAATAAATCAAACTATCACTAGAAAACAACAATCAGACACCAAAGTGTACAGCTTATCCATGCTCACCATCTGGCAAATATTTTGTATACTATAGAAAATAGAGAGATGTGGAATAAGTGTACGCGACACAATCATCATTAAAGAAACGGCAATTTAAAAAATCACAATAAAAACAGCCAGCAGTCTCCAACATGACCAGAGGTCACTCCTCGCTGTCTTGCATTGGCCAAAGACTAAACATAAAATGCATAAAGATTCAAACAAATCCCTAGATTATCAACGAAAGACCCATTTCTGGACATAAAACAAAAACAGATAGTAGACAAGGACAAACAAAAGCTTTGACTATGATTCCTGGCTTAGGACAGGCACATATAAAATGTGGCGGGAATAAACTAGTTTTTTTGGCCCAACCTTCCCTCTATTGTTTATCTTGTACAAAACACAAAAAATAACACATTTTTAAAAATCAAATCGATAAAAGTTCAATTCAACAAGAGAGAACATGAGACAAAAGTACTATACGAGAACAACGAAACGTAAAGGAACTCTCTTGAGAACATTCGCAGTTACTGACAGCTACATTTTAGCTAAAAAGCATTTATCGACTGATGTAAAAAAATCAAACATATCGATTCTAAATCCAAGATAACACTTCAAACAACTAATGATTTAGTATTATATCGTCACAAAAAAACCGACATATTTGATCTCTGTAAAGCTTCGAAACAAGATAGTAGTCAAAAAGTAAAAGATTAATGTTTTAGAGTTACTATCAAATTATCAATATTTCTACCACAAAACACCAAATTTAAAGATTTTACTATAACTTCCAACTGTTATCCTTTCTTTAATAAGTTTTTAAGCCAAATTATCATGTCAAGATGATTGTTTTTTAATTTACGTGCCTTATAAACTACATTTCCATAAAATTCGGGTTGATATCATTTTTTATTCGAGGGTTCAGGATTGTTAAATATTTTATGTTTATGTTTGTATCAACTAAGATAATCTTAACTTCGATTTTTCAGAAGTGCATCAATGCATTTTACAATTCAGAGAGTAAGCATAGAGGACTTTGATAAAGTTGTTAGCATCAGGGATGATGTTTATGATGGAACAGATTACATTCCCGGTACTTTCAAAGAGCTTGTCAACCACCCAGCCTACCAAGGCTACGCAGTAGTCGTTGATGGTCAATATGTATGTTGTACAAACCACATTTATTTCAAAAGTAGTTAAATTATTACTCATTATTTTAAATGAAAAAGTCAATAATTATCAATATTAACACATATTAACATTGTTTTTAATCTTTTTTTTATATGTTATGAGTCAAATAAACGAAAATTAGGGAATCCATAGTTTTTAATTAAAAAAGATTATTGATTTATTTGGTTTAAAAAAAGTAAAGATTAGCGCTGCTTGTAATTTCCTGATGTTAGCCGCTCCAGAATCAACACCTTTGTGTGGAAGAGCACATCAAAACTATAGAACATCCGTTTATATTTCAAGTCTAAATTCTGAGGTTCTTCCTACCCCAGAAATAGGTTGATCATCTTAGTCATAATTTGTTTTCCCAGTTCGATATTTTTGGTGAATGCTCGTCAGGCGTATCAATCTTTACCGTCTGGAACTTTGTTGTCATTTTTGCCATGGAAGAAGACGGTTTTATGCTATCAAATCCGATGTAAACCAAACACCCATTCCTTTTGAAATGTCTGTAGCAAGTCAGGATAATTGTGAATCTTCAACATATTCAGTGTTCTTAGTATGTCATTGGCTTATTTTGTTCTTTTCTTCTTTGACATTTCATATATTAGGTCATCTTTAATATGTAATTTTGTTTTAAAGTTTTAGTTTTAAGTACTAAATTTTCTTGAAATAATATGTTTTGAAGTATTTGAAAAATATTATAAACTAAAATATTTTGTACAAATAAAACCTCAATTTTGTCATTATTTTGTAGAAGTAATATATAACTGTACAGGCTATTATTGTACATGTTATAACATGCATGTTTGACCCGTATAAGTTAGTACTTGTAAAAATATTTTGTATATGTTATAAGGTGTAAGAAATTACAACTTGTAGACAAAATATCGACATAAATTGACAACAATCAGACTCGTTATATTACAGGTTTCATTTATGTTCATTGTCTATGTGGACGACGGGAAAACAGCTGTCATACGGGCTGCTAGAGTACGACAGGAGTATGAAGGAAAAGGTTTATATAAACTTTTTAAAGAAAAAGTCAAACAGTTAAGACCAAACAGCATATTTCGCTACGCAACAATTGTAGAAGATACACATCAATCAACTGCGAGAAGAATTAACAATGGGCTTGTGAAGTTGATTATGGAAAGGGTATGTTTAAACTGGACTTGAAACATGACATTTTCACGGTAAAACACACTAAACATTATTTTGTGTAGACAGTTGATCATAACTGACTTGAAACCTTTTATTTTCGTATAAAAACACCACATTATATGAGAAATAAGATGTTACAAATATCTTTGAGAGAAAATAACATAATTTGTTTTTTTTTAAAAGAAGGACAAATAAATTAAATATCCGGTGATTCAGGAATGTAAGAGCAATGTTCAATAAAAAAACTAATTAACATACTTTAAGTTGTAGTTTTTAATGCTAATAGGTAGAATAAAAATGATGTTACAAAGAGCTTCAAATGATTAACATTCATAGCGTAAGTAGAAATTTACAAAAGTCAAATACATAATCCGACATTTTTAGAATGTTATTTGCTTATAGATTTGTGCATTTATTGATAGACAACCAGTACCTTGAACTAGATATATACAAGTTAGGAAATTAGTTATCAAACTTTTGAATTACTATTGCTTTTACTTCATCCGTCTAATTTTCTTGAAATTGACATGAAAAATATATGCCAGAGTTTGATTGGGGGAACATTTGGGTGTACTGTTATACTTTTCTTGGAGGCCGAGTGGTCTAAAGCGCACTATTGATAACTAGCCGATCACCTCTCGTCTGGTGTTCGAGTCCCGTTTGTAATTTACTAAAAGGACTTCCCACACTGTATGTGATTAGGTTTGTCGTTTACCTGCCAAAGGTCTCTGGTTTCCTGCGGGCACTCTGGTTTCCACAACCATTATAACTGACCGCCCTACATGGCACAGGTACGTCGATAAAGGGCTTTAAACACGAACACACACACAACTGATATTTTATCTAGTTTTTAGTTTATGAAAAGCTGAAACTCTATATTGAATTAAAGAAGAGGCGCCTGAATTGCTGACTTTTGTGCCTTAATTATAGACTATAAGGAAAATATTTTTTGACATTGAAAGGATCATTAATTAAATCAGCGATCAGCTGACAATATGGATTAACTTAGTGCAGTAATTTGTAAAGCAGTATTTTTGGCATAGAAAGCTTTTTATTATTTTTTTCTTTGGCATTCTAATCAAAATAACTCTTAAAATGAATAGTACTGCAATATTGACCTTATAACATATTTTGTAGATCATGATTTGCTCAACAATATGCAATTCATATTTCTTAAATATCTCATATAGGTTTAAGATATTGAGATTATTCAGTGCAAATCTTATAAAAAAAAACAAGAAGAAGCTTTAAGACAATTACTCCTACACGGGTTGTTGGATATTCCCCAAAATTTCAGAGCAGGTAGATCTTGAAGTTCTGATTACTTTTTGTTCTCCGTCAAAATTAAAAAAATCTGCCTTTTTTTTTACTTCTAAGCAAAAAAACCTGCAATTTTCTCCTATATTTTATTTTTAGCCATATCGGCCATTTTTTACAACCAATTAAAAATCACCACACTAGCATTCTATACATTTAATGCTAGTTAACAACTATACCAAGATTGGTTTAAATTGGACTCAGAGGAGTTAAAGTTTGTAATGTAATAAGGAAATACTGTGACAAATTGTCAATTTTGACGTTCTTTTAACCCTTAAAAGGCAATGTCCTACAACAGTAACCCTCATACCTATTTTGTAGATCTTGATGTGCCTAACAATATGCAATTTACATTTTTCCTACATTTTATATAGTTTTTAAGATATTGAGTTTAAAAGGTTGTGAAATTTGCAAAAAATCCACAAAAAGGCAATAACGCCTACATGTATGGGTTGTTGGATATTCTTCAAAATTTCAGTGCTGGTAAATTTTGAGGTGCTGATCACTTTTGTTCTCTATCAGTATTTCAAAATCCGCCATCGTTTTTTAATTCTATGCAAAAAACTATACAATTTTCCACTATGTTCTTTTTTAGCCATTGTAGCCATATTTTACGATGAATCAAAAATCCCTTCAACAGTTCTATACACCAAGTGCTAATAAACGACTATACAAAGTTTGGTTCCAATTGGACTTAAAGTGTCAGTGGAGTAAACGTTATCAATGTATTAAGGAAATGCAGTGAAAATTCTATGGGGAATAACTCCCAAAAGGAAAGGTCCTACAACGTTGACTCTATTATTTATTTTGTCGATCGTGTTGAGCTTAACATTATGCAATTTGAATTTCTCAAATATCTTGTATTGATTTTAAGATATTGAGCTGAGCAGATGCTAAATTTGCAAAAAACCAAAACAAAAAAGCACAAAAAGGGCATTATTTCTACATGGGTTGCTGGATTTTCTCCGACATTTCAGTGTAGGTAGATATTGAAGTACTGATCACTTTTAACCCTTGCCGACGGACGGACGACGGACGCAAAGTGTTGACAATAGGTCACATGACCTAATATTTGAATTTTTTAAACTAACATTTTACAAGATTATTAAAGCTGAACATAGACAGTAAAAAGAGGTAAAATGTCAGACATTTAATCGAAGTGTAAAAAAAAATCTTATTGCAAAATTTATTGTTTGGAACTTTGTTGTAATTAATATTTCAACTCTTTTTCAGGAACTTGCTTACTACAAAAAACATTCAGGAAGCAGTTTACACGATTGTTCTTTGCCTTTCAACTTACGTATAGAGAAGTCAAGATATATGACAAGCGAGGATTTAAAGAAAATTTTCGAATCGCCCATTGTTTTAAAGACAATATTCCCTGAAAAAAGAATAGTATGTGAATTCATACCTTTTCGTACTGTTATATCTAACATTCACCTTATTATGTTTCATGCTCCACTCGCAAATTGACTGACAAATTCAATCACTTGTGAAAAATAAGCCGGTCTTTTCCAAGAACTTATGTGATTCATAACAATTTAAGAATAGACACGTTATAAGTGGAGTGCAATTGGTTCCTAAAGCATATTTATTAGTTAAACTTATGGAAATTAAACATCTATATCGTTATGTACTTTTGTGGAATAACGTTCAAGTATATTCAAAACCAGTTAGTTACTATTACAAATATTCAGAACTGTCCACTTGAAGAAACTTACAAATCAAGATGAGTTAAATTGATAAAAAAGAGATCTATACTAAAAAAGAAAAATATATTGTTAAAAGTACAAATATTTCATTCACAATCCTCTTCAACGCAAAGGCATTTCAATGTTTTAGATTCATTTTGGAGAGAGAATCCTAGTTCAAGCATGGGTTCTTTAATCTCTCTCTTGCACAATGCTTGTAAATGTATCCAGATGTGTATGTCTGCGTTTGTGTCGACAGCTTGGCATTGTGATTTATAAACAGCTAAATGTTCTCTTATAGATCTAAAATCGTTACCATACACAGTAACGGTACATACTATTCCAATTTTTGTCTTGAGTGGTGTACCAAACGTCATACACGTGCAGTGAGGATCGTAAGTTCCAATGATAAGCTTTGCATGAAATGCAATGAGCGGGATATTTGATACAATAGCACGAAAAGGTATCCATTCTCCACAAATTATTCTTCCTTCAGGAAACAAAGAAAGGCTTGGCAACTCCAATATTGACATTAATTCGCTACTTGTCAAGAGTTTAGATTTCTTCAAAATACACGTTGTTATATTACGGCTTTTGTCTATGCTGCTTTCTTTATTGTGCTTGAAATAAAAACTATTCTGAAAAAGACAAAATCTTTCTACGGGAACCTGTTTTAAAACAAAAGGAAATTCAAAAATCACAACTGTAGTCCTGAATAACCTTAAATTTCAAGATTTTCTTTTAGAAACGAAACATGAAGCATTAGTACTAGATAAGTTTTCATGATTTTTTTTTCAAATCACAAAGCAAACGTGCTTGTATCCGTTTACAAATTATTTTCATATTCATGCGTATTCAATTGCGTCATCATTGTATACTCTATGTTGACACCTGTGTATTGTGTTGGAAACATAGAAAATATACAACAATGAAATACGGTATGTTCTTCTTATTGTTGTCTTTTGCAACGTCTAATTGGCTTTACATTTCAAAAGTTCAAGTCACACATTTCCTTAAAATGATATTTCCTAAAAACTATCATCATAATGTAAAATGATGACGAAACAAATACCCCTAAAATGTAATGAAAGAACATAAAGAAAACATCCTTGCAGGACAATAATTTTTGTTTGAACTTAGGCGAAATATATTCATAGGAAAAGATAAATGATTTAAATTTCATAAAACTCCAATTCTCCTTAAGTGTTTGACTTACCCTTTCCATTATTAATTTTGTAGTTCCTCTTTCAATTTTTCGTAACACGGAGAGATTGTCTTCAGCTATTGTCATTGTAATGCGTTTTGTAAAGATGTTTCCGTGTCGTAATTTCTTAACTTTATCGAGGAACAGTTTGTAAAGACCTTTCCCCTGAAACTCTTTTCTTATTCTAGAAGCCCGTGTGACAGCGGTTTCCCCATCGTCCACAACAACAACAAATAAAAAAGATATCTACAAAATGAATATTAAGCCAAATAAATAATAAATGTTGTGATTTTTGTGAAATACAAATGACAAAAAAGTTCCAGACAATAAATTTTGTTACGCCTGACGCGCGTTTCGTCTATTCAAGACTCATCAGAGGCGCTCTACCAAAATTATTGAAAATGCCAAATACTTTATGATTATGAAGGGCAAAAACAGTTAAACCAAAAATACCAAACTGTGGAACCAAATTAATACTAAGATGATCAACCCATGTCTGGGGTAGGTAGAATATAAGGGTTTAAACAATTTTGAAATTAAAACGGATAATTTAAAGCTTTGATGTGTTCTCCAACACAAAAGTGTTGGTGCCGGGGCGGGCTAACCTCGGTAAAATTAAAACTCCACGATAAAAGTTGAACATTGAACCCGAATCCTGTCTAACATAGAACAAAGAAATATTTCGATTGTCGAATATTGAACCTTGAGGTAAAAAGGTTTGTGAATATTGAACGTTGGATCAATTTGTTCTAATGTTAAACCAGAACCAGTGTTTGGTATGTTGAGCGTCGAACTAAATATGGTTTAAATATTGAACCGAACCAATAATTTTAATGTTGAAAATTGAACAAAAGAACTGTTACATATAAAATGTTCTTTTCAAGCAAACAGTTTCATTGTTTTCTATTGTACTGAATAAAGGCAATAACAAAATTTACGAACTTGGAGAATCAATCTCAAATGTCCATATGACGAGCCAAAACAATGAAGACATACCGGAGATCGCAATGGTCTTGACTTGGTACAGGCATTTCAAAAGAAATGGTGAGTTAAACCAGGTTTTCAGGCGCGCCAAAACGCCATCTTCCATTGCGATCTTTGGATCCGGTAGTTACGCAAAACACAACAGGTTTGTGATGACATATCACGGATGCTAAGGTGATCATCTCAGTACATCAACCAGCCAAGTAAAGGTTAGAAGGTTAGAAGGTTAGTAAATTTTTCTGAACAATTAAGCAGTCGAGCCGCAGGCGAGACAATGCTTAATTGTCAAGAAAAAATTACGACCTTCTAACCTACTTAGAAGGCATGTTTTACTTAAGACTTAGTCTTTGATATAGGAAATTATATTAGAACATTATTTCTCTATGGATATATTTTTTTCAAAATAGTGTGTATTTCAAATTTTGTACAATCAGTGTTAATATTTTTTTTAATGAACATGAAATTCAAAATTTTATTTAGATATTATAAAATTAAGTGACTGAAATACATGAATAAAACGTTGCCGCAGTTCCCTAATCTTTTATCTAGGATTTGAGACTTTCAAACTCTTACTTATTTTGGAATTAAATAACATCATTCATTTTATTAATTTATTTATTCTTATATTTTATTTATAGATCTGAAATGCTGTACTCTGATTGGTCGAGAAGTAAAAGATGCCTTCTAAACACTAATCAAAGTAAGAACTAGCCATTTCGTGAATGATCACCTTACGATAACATTTTTTTCGAGCAATCGCACAGCTAAAGAAGGGTTTTAGTCATGTGTGTAGTGTTAAGATTTTAAAGACAATTAGTGATTTTTTCATACTTATCCTTAAGGTTACACTTCGAATAAAATGATAGACATTTGACCCATTTTCTAGTCTATCTGCGTATTAAACGACGATATTTAGCTATATTTGGGTGAACTGAAAAATGCAAAGAAAAACAGATCAAAAGTACACGTACAAAATACTAAAAGTTTATGCAAAAAATATTTATCTAGACGCTGCTACGCCTTATTAAGCAATTGAATGTGTAGTGTAGGCTCCACATAAACTGAAAAACACCTTAAATATCAGCCATTTTTCCGATCATGAACCTGATAAGACATTTAATTTATAGTTTACATTGATAACATACAATTTCACCGTCTTTTACTGCTGCGTATCCCTCATAGGATGGATGGTTTATGCATTCTTTAAATGTTACTGGCAAGGTATCTGCACCGTCGTAAATATCTTCTCTGATACCGACAACCTTGTCATAGTCATCCAGTGTCACTCTTTTTACAGTAAAATCCATCGATATGTTGTTAACAGAATAACAGAAAATTTGATTTAATATATTTTGTTAACATGGTTATGTCAAAGAAAATTATTGCATTTCTATCTCACAGATAAGTACAGTTGTTTGTTGGCTATAGAGTATTTGTAAAGTCGTCATCTACCGCTTTTGAACACTCTAAATTGATCATTGGCAACATGCACGTGACAGTTATGTAAAACAAAGTTTAACAGGAGATGTGTTATGATAATGGCGGGTAACTATACATGCGTGCGTCAGGACTTTGTTTCCTGGATGATTTTAATGAAACTTTGAAATGATTTAATTGTATTATAAGAGCCTATTTATTTTTATTTAAATTCTTTCAATGTCAAGGTCACATCAACAGAAAAACATTAGAAAATTTCTTGAATGAATGGTTTTCAGACCATAATTCAAAAACGTTAAGAACCAATTAAAATGAAAGAAAGGTGTACTAAAGGGGAAGTAAAACGTCATTATACCGAAAAGACAAAGACAAAAAAAAAACAACCAAAAACATCACAACGAAACAAACCACACAATAAAAAAAACACACACTATAACAACCAAGCCACATTAAGCAACGTGAACTCGATTCAGGGGTTAGAAATCCCGTTTTTGTCTTCTTCCGTAAATTTTCTTGAGTAATGACAACAACCTGGAAGCAACGTACCCCTGTGTTACAATTGTTACAATTTTCGTGTCAGCCGTGTAGCTCTATCAATAAAAACAGTGATATTTTTACATGCCATAAAAGGGATTACTCTTTTGTTTTCTAGGTAAATCTGCAAGAGGTCAAAGTCACTGAAGCAGAAAAACGTCATCTTTAAAGTGGATTTAGGACCATAACTTAAAAAGTTGTCAACTGATTAAGATGAAACTCTTGTATATTGTTACTAACTACCACGAAAGGAACCCTACTGATTTTGGGTTAATTCAATTTTAGGTTAAGGTCACAAAATGTTTTCAAGATATCTCTAAAAAACTTTAAGATATTGTTACATACCATAAGAAAGAAACCTTAGTAGTTTTGTGGATTTAGGTCAGCAAAAATTGTGAGTAAATTTCTCAAAACGTTGCTTAAATATTTATTGAATAAAAGTTAAGAAATGTTTTTTTCAGAAAAAAATTTGAATTTAGTCTGTTTCGAAAAGATATTGATAATTTGATACTTACTTTAAAATATAGAATGCCTTTTTAAATTTATGTCAGTTTTGAGCGTTAACGCGGCCAAGTGTGTCGGTTTTGTTTGATGAGACATCACCAAATCATTAAATTGTTGACGTGTTGTGTCGGATATAAAATTGATATGCTTGATTTATTTTACAAATCTACATGCTACAAAACCGAATCGCTTGCTCGCTGAAGTGTTGAAGAATGACTCAAGTTTCAAAAAGACAATCAACATTAAAAATTAAGTACATTTTCAACAAATTATCAATATTTTTAAACCCTGTATGTATTCTCCGTGAATTGCTTTTGATACTTATCTAAATAATTATTGTTTAAATGATTAAGTAAGGAGAAAGATATCCCAATGGGACATTCGGCTGTTAAACGTCCGTAAAAGGAAAAACAAAATCATTTAACACAAGCGAAAGGGGCATTGAAGTTTAGATTAATTCGGATCAGGCAGAAACAACAATTGTTGAAAAAGGATATCCCCACCCAAGCAAAAAAAAAAACCAAAAAAACAAAAAAAAAACAAAATAAAAACACGATGATTAAAACATTACAAAAATCCGCTTAAAGAACTAAACTACATAAACTACAATCGGTACATAGAACACGAACTCACGAAAGGTATGTAGATCGTGCTTTTTTTAAAATACCATCGCGTCTCTGACAAGCAGTCTTTTATAGTTCACATCCGCAAACAAATGTTACTAATCTACAT
>CAXARO010001326.1:0-99510 GCA_963971305.1 Arcuatula senhousia
AAAACGGCTTTTACGGGACAACTGTGTCCGGTCCGGTCGAATAGCCAAAATATATTATAAATTTTTGTTTAAAAATTTTTGAAAGTTGATTTCTAAAATTAATTTATCACAAGAGGATAAAAGTACATTCTTGATTGATATTTTCAAAGTATAGAGATGCAAGGTTATGTGTTGTGTTGTAAATCAAAATAAGCTATGAATTTTTGGCAATATTTCGGGACAAAAAGGGTGGGCGTACGCCCCTTACGACTCCCCTGCATCCACCACTGCTTCTTTTCGACAGTCATTAGGAGATGAAATCTTTAACAACAGCTTAACTTTAGGTCAGTGGACTGAAGGTCACCTTTTGTTGTCTCCTGCTATGTGTTGCAAAGCAATCGACGTACTCGTACGAGTCACTTTGGGACGATTCTTCGTCTTGCGGCGTCAGTTGTTCATTTTCGTTCCGTCGCGGCACAAAAATGTCTGTCGCAGATGGCCAGACAACTACATGTCACAACCTCTTGGTATTTGCCATGTAGGTCTCTCCTATAATACTACATTTATATGGTGTAAAGCGAATTTATGCCCTTAACTTATCTATACTTCTCGTTTACCGAATATTTTAGGACACAGGCGATGTAAGACCACCATGTTCTAGTTCGCATTAAAAAGTGTATTTGATCTAAGATGTAAATAAGTAACAAAGATGAAAATAATTACCAATGGGGCTTTTGAATGTGAAAGATCAGATTAAAACGCCAAAATCAGTTGTCAACTTGAAAGAAAGACAAATTACTAATATAATGAAATACAATACAACTTCAAGTGACGGATAAGTGCTTAATTTCATTCACCTTGTCCGTCTGTCCCGTCCAAACTTTCGTTATAAATTTCTCTGCTTCTACTGAAAGGAATGGTATCTCTGGTACACAGCTTTAGTGTGATTAGTTGAACAGTGTCCCCCTTTTCAGATCAGTCGGTCATCGACCTCTTGTTTTTCAAGTCGACTTAGACGTTGAAGGGTCAAAAATGGAATATGTATTGCACCAGATTTCTCGTCTTCTACTTAAAGGATTAATTTAAAATGTGGTACACAGCTTTAGTACAATGAGTTGTAACTGTCCCTAACCCTTTCCAGCTATTATTTGTTTTCTAAATGCTTGATCGAGTGGAGGTATGCTTAATACGACTTAGTGCAACCCCTTGCTTTCGATTTGAAAATTGCTGTTTGGATGCAAAAAAACTATAATAAAAAGATCCACTAAACATCTGTAGCATTTCTTTTTGTTGACCAACTTCTTTGTTTTCTCTATTAGCGGCCTGGTTAAAAACTTTCCGTAAGTTTTCTCAGCAACTATAAATCTGAGAGTCACTTGTTTTTAGTTGAGGTCCGGTATTGACCCATCATACATCTGGCTGGAAAAGGGAGATAACTGGGTTATACTTAATAATCTGTGGTTCGCAGATTTCTCGCCTATATATAAAATACTGATAGGAGGGTTATGTACCTTCCTAAATATTGGTATACATGTGTATATGAATGTGCGACTGGAAAAGATTCTTTTTCCATTTTTATATGAATACCTTTGGGTGTATTGATTTAGATTCAAGTATATTTTTTAGGTATAGCAAATTAAAAATTTAAAGTATATGAATAATATGGAGTAGGCATTGCCTAAATGCGAGCATAGATAAAAGGGACATTTTTGTCTTTAAAGTCTTGTTTGTTTTTGTACCCTTGTCTTACCAAAAAGTGTGAATGAGTGTACAGAAATTATTTTTGTGTTGGATCTACTCCGGGCATCTACTCAAGTTAGATATTCAGAATCAGAAGCAGACGAACATTGTCAGTAGTGCACGACCTTTGCATGCTTTGGTTCATTTTAATTACACAAAATTCATAAGTTTATTTGGTAAACAAGTTTGTCCATTTCTAACAATCTTTTTCATATATATTTTTTATTCATATTTTGTTCTCAATGTCGACATTCAGGGCTATCGCTATCATTTAATTTCCAATATTTCCATTTGCTTATTTTGGGGCGAGATGATATGGGGCGATTAAGCCTCGAGACACGTTAGTTTCGTACGTGCATATAACCAAGACGAAACGAGCAGCTTATGTGTATTCATTATTTTAAGAATATTATTTTCTTGTAAAAAGCGCAATTTATCATTTTTTTAAGCATTATTTCTTTTCTTGTAAATTATTTTAACATTCACTCCGGACCTGTAAAAATAATAACCCTTTCCGGACCATAAAAAATCTAAATCAGCATTAGCAAATTTCTCGCGGAAACAAATACCGTAGAGCTCTCCGCTCGAGCGGGCACTTCGTGCCCGCTTGCGAGCTATGCTCCCTATTAGGTACATTTCCACAGAATTGATACGGGTATGAATATTTGGGATATATCGATTTGCGCCAATTTGACGTCCTTTTGTGCCATAACTTAATTCCGACCATATATGATTTGCGCCCCTCTATCAATATTTTATTAGAGTCAATGTGCGGTACGAAAAAAAATACTGGTTTTTTTTTTCGTACCGCACATTGACTCTAACAAAAAATTGAAAGAGGGACTGTGTTTTTTTTTTCGTTCCGCCACATTGACTTTAACAAAATATTGATAGAAGGGAGCAAGTCCCTGTGTTTTTTTTTTCGTACCGCACATTGACTCTAACAAAATATTGATAGAATGTGTTTTTTTTTTCGTACGGCACATTGACTCTAACAAAATATTGATAGTACTAAATGAGCTGAACATTAAAGCAAGCAACAGCTTTTTTTTTATCTGCAAAAGTTTTCATTCTATAAGCCAAAAACATAAAAAAAACGTTATTTTCACCTTTAAGGGGCTGTAACCCCTATAAGTTTCGACCAAATAAAGACTTTTGTAGAACTTTTGATGCTGAAGCAGCAGGCTGGTATCAGATTTAATCTATCTCTTATACTTTTTGATTTACAAGCAAAAAATACAGTAGTCTGACCCCTGGTCTATTTCTAGTAACGGTGGCCATGTTTTTTGACGAATCAAAAATCAAAAAAAAAAAAAAAATTTTGGTGCAGGACACCCTAAGGATCATTCATACTAAGTTTCATTAAATTCTGTTCGGTAGTTTCAGAGGAGAAGATTTTTGAAAAGTTATTAACGGACGACAGACGACGACGGACGCTAAGTGATGGTAATAGCTCACATTCGGTCCAGGTAAGCTAAAAAAGTGCCAAAATCAAATTTTACTGAATTTTCAAATTTAAAAGTCCATTTCTCTCAAAAAATGTGCAGACCAGAGTGAAACTTCAAGTTAATCTGTATTTTCTGCGAGCATTTAGAAAAAAAGGTATGGAAAACTGAAATTTCAGTGAATTTTCAAAGTTCAAAAGGCCTTAATTCCAATTAAAGTTTGTGAAACTGAAGAAAACGTAAGCTTGATGTGTAATGCATTATACCAGACACACCAGGTGAGCTAAAACAGAATCAGATTATTTTATTCTAAAAATGGAAAGTTTATATACCTACTCCCCCTACTAGAAAAAAAAACCACAAACCAAAAAAAAAAAAAAAAACCCAACAAAAACAAGAACCAAAAAAACAATCAAAGATGCAAAGAGGCACAATGCAAACAAACAAAATGTTGAAATCATCGGTAATTTTATAATTAATATAACATTTTCTCATATATATTTGTAACTTATCATTAATAATCAGTTATATGGAAGGGGATATCCGCAAAAAAAAAATGTTCGTTTGTTCTTTGTTTTTTTTAACTTTCACAAACAATGTGGGGTTTTTACATATTATTAGTTAGAGATGGACATAATATACATTTAAATGTCATCCTGCCAACTTAAGTCTGAATATTTCATGAACAGGAAAACACTAACAGTTCAGCTGGAGATATATTTGCAATGTACATTTTAGAATGGGTCTTGTTAAATGCGGTTGAATAAGGGTCTTTTAGAACGTCAGTTTCCAGAGGAACTTCCTTCCATGTACCATCCCTATCTATGCGTAAGACTTTGTTTCTGTTATAGAAAACAACATAAACATCTTCCTCCAGTCCTATAGCACTGTCAATTGGACCACCGTATTCAGATGTCTGACTTTGCAATGGTTTACCTGCTGTTGTTACTCTGTGAATTTTGTTGGTATTTCCTTCACAAATAAATAATTCTTTTAAATTTTGGGTGTGTTTTTTAAACAATTTGATAGAATGCAGTTGAGATGTTCCAACATCAAACGATGCTACATTAGTTCCATCCAAATTACAAATATAAAGCTTCCCATAACCCCCAAGTGCCATTTTGTCATTCATCAATACTATTCCATAAACCTTTCCCGGGACACTGATTTTACGAACGGCTTTTGATTGTACATTTACAACCTTTACTTGGTTAAGATTGGGAAGAGTAACGTAAACATCATCAGTCTCCGGATGGACGGCAACTCCCCATGGACCACTTCCGAGTGCAATTTTACTGTCTTGACAATGACCATCTGCACGAATCAGTAAAAGATAAGTGCCACCGTAATTACTCAAAACCAATCTGCCATCTTTCAAGATATCTATTCCAGTACAACGTCCCGGTAGTTCTAGTTTCCTTTCTAACTGAAATTTTGTTGGACTCTTTCTGCTTATCATCAAGTCTTGAGCGGATTTCAGCCTTAACGGTTTTAAAGCAGTACTCAACTTTCTGTCAACTACTTTGATTTTTCCCATAGAAGAAACACCAGAAAACAGATCGGCAGCTTCAAACTTGACATCAGGACATTTCTGTGTAGACATAATATCTTGGAGAGTTTTTGCGCTACTTGACAAAGATGAAGCTTCTTGGTATAGAAACGCGAAAAGATGAATGTCAGACCCATGTTCCTCCATAAAAGCTAGTTTGTCTTTAAAACTGTTGACAGTTCTTCTTTCTTTTTCGATAGTATTGTTTTCATCTTTTTTATTATCCTTAAGCTTTTCAAAAACAGACTCGACTTCATCTCGAATTTTCGTGTGCATGCTCATAATTTTGGTCAAGGCATCATCTTTTAATCTATCAGTTTCTGAAAGGATATTTTGTTTCATATCTCCGATTGTCGCTTTGCTCTCTGTTCTTTGGTTTAGAAGCCCAGTGAACATATCGGTTATCTCTCGAACGTCTTCCCGAACGTTACCGAACAAGACCGATTTCCTGACATTCTTTGATGCAACTTCTATCGGAAGGACCTGGTCACATGATCTATGCTTAGACGCAATGCATTGTCGACAGCATAAACGGTCATGCGCAGTACAAAAGAAATCAAGGAGCATGTCGGCATGGTTATTGCAGTTCCTGTCAACTTGTAAATTTAAACATACTTCTAAAGATACTGTATGATGGTTTTCAGATGATTTAAAGGAATTGTGAACTTCTGTACAGGCTGAGCATTTGCATTCATAAACCCTATCGGTCATGCGCAGTACAAAAGAAATCAAGGAGCATGTCGGCATGGTTATTGCAGTTCCTGTCAACTTGTAAATTTAAACATACTTCTAAAGATACTGTATGATGGTTTTCAGATGATTTAAAGGAATTGTGAACTTCTGTACAGGCTGAGCATTGTGCTTCGTCGCAGTCGGTACAAAACTTAACGGCTAAAACTGTTAAACCTCTTCTTGAACAAGGTTTGCAAGTTTTTGTGTCGTTGGTCGCCATCTGAAAGTAAATTGTACAGTATAATAAGTGGAAAATATACAAAAGAACTAAATACTAACTTAAAACAGTCATTTTAAAAAGTCTTAAATAAGGAGAGTGCCACGCCTCATATACGTAAAAGACTCCTTTGTGAACCGCCAAGTAGTGCACCACATAGACTAAATTTTCCGCACCTAACCACTTTTCTCCCCTTTCCTGTGTCCTCTAAAATTTATTGTTCCTTTCCACCCGCCCCACATTTCTTAGTATCGTTTGTAAGTATAATTTGGTTCCCCAGTTTGGTATTTTTGGTTATACTGTTCTATGCTCTTCATATTGAAATTTAAGTACGTAATACCTAAATTTGGTTATCGCGGTTAGTACCTTTTATTAATGGTTGTTAGTTTATAGAATTTACGTCGTTGCGATTGTTACGTCACAATGTCAAGGACGTCATTACTTCATTGATTTTCTGGAAGACAAGACGTAAAATTGGTTGCAATACAATTTTTTATCCCATCACATACATTCCCACCAATTTTTTTAGGAGAAATAACTATACTTGGTAGTTATATTTAAAATATTGTTACAACATTATTTAAATACTTGAAGTGTCTTTTTCGGTGATCTTTAATTATTTCTAACTATGATATATAAAGTCACATGTTTATAAGATAAAAAGTTAATTTATTTAGAATATGATTTTGCCGGGGATTAGAATTTATACTTTCAGATGCAAGAACATTGGTGGAAGTATCCATGGCCTATGCTTTAGCTGGCGCGAGCTCGATTTGGGGAGCAGGCTTGAAGTGTCAAATCTTTTCTCAGAGGATTCAGCCGGGAGAAGTGGAAAGCTCTAACTAAGTACGAGGTTTAGAATAATGGATTCGTACATTTTTACCGATCAAGCAATTGCGTACAGATGTGCTGCTAGATTTTCCAGGACAAGCAACATCAATCAATCAATCCACTAATTAATCATTTGGATCAATCAATCAACCAATCAAATGGAAATCATAGTAAGAACTTTATGACAGAGGTGGAGTGCAATTCAAACCGCTAGAAATTGTTATTTTTTAAGAGATATAAAACGTCTGAACCGCTAGGAATAACAACTTATAAAATTAACTCACACGATTGCCGTATTCTGAACAACGCAAGAACTTTCAGCTGTTTACTTGTTGTATGAGGAAAATTATCAGCGTTTATTCTTTCCGTGAATAGTTTTAAATACTGATATCTCAACGCACGTAAAAGATGTTTTATATAAGAAATAGTCGGAAATCAAAGAGAAAGTTATGTGCTTTGGAACCGTTTTGAAATTTCAACACCAATATGTCGTTATATGTGTGCTTTAATAATTCGCTGCTTCGTGAACTTAAAGAACATTTTAAGGGGTTTTGGTCTCTTCAACCATGTATACCACAGTAATCCAAAATTTCTTTGATTCAGCCATCTGTGTATCCCACGGTGGTTCTTAAGGGGTTTCGGTCTTAAATATTATTCACCCGTGTATCCCACGGTGACGCTAAATTATTCTGCATATTTCTATTTGTATTGATTTCTGGTTGCCATTCACAATATTCGGTAACCATTTATCTGATCATTGAATGTTGATATTTTATGTTTATTATATATTATCTGAAAATATCATTTCTTTAACCACCTGTGCATCCCACGGTGGAATTTATTTTATTGATTATCTATTGATTATTTATTGATTATCTAGATTTATATGAAATATGATAAATCATTCATATTTATTATTGTAAATCCTTATTAAAGCTGAGGCCCAATAATGCCAAACCTTACAAAGAGTTTTCATTTCCCCCCTTAGTTATACATGGGTATGCATTATTAGCAAGAGAGGTTTGCTTAAAAGCAGGAAAAGTTGAAACTTATCACTGCATCATGTTCGTTTTATTTTTGTTTACGCATCAGAGATAATCATACAGTGTTTGGCATTTTCAATATTTTTGGTAGAGCGCCTCTGATGAGTCTTGAATAGACGAAACGCACGTCAGGCGTAACAAAATGTATTGTCTGGAACTTTGTTGTCATTTGTATTTCATGTTTATTTTATCAGCCTTTTCATGTTCAACGCTTTTAATTAACATACATATACAGCGTTGCAGGGGCATACGACACCAACTCACTCACTCAGTCAAGACATACATGTATAAACTCTTGTTTGCAGTTTTCGCCACTCCATCTTTATTTTACATCAATTTAACAATTATCGTTTAAACGAATATAAAATGACATCATGTTGAATTCCAAAAAACTTTTAAAAGCAGTCCTCACTCATACTGATAATTCATATTGTAGACAGACAAAAAAGAAAGAAGTATTTTATTGTTTAGCAGCAAATCATAAAGCGCATGGTTTTATTAATAAAAAATGAGGAACCAATGAGGCATCCGAATGCAAAAAGTCCGAAAAGACAAAACAAAGCCAGTAAACACAAACAAGAATATCACGATGAAACAGATAACACAATTAAATACTTAAAAAACAACCGATGAGCGATCAGCAAACGCAAACTTGAGTCGAAATGCTCCGAAAGGGTTATGCGTTTCCTGCTTGTTGCCACATATCCATCATGTTGCTAACAGTGAGTTCAGCATGTCAAATTCGGTGAAGGAGAAACAAAAAACAAAAAATTAATCACTATGTCAAACGAACATATAAGAGATAGAAATCCCATATTTGTGTACAAGCACATGATGACATAAAATTTCTTTGGTAAAGAGGAGCAACATGACCCTGTGTTAGCAAATTTTGTGCCTAACATGACGCTCCAACAGGATAACGAATTATTTGTGATATGTGAAATTTTATTATTGGAAATTATTGTGTAAGGATTGATTTTGAGTGCATGGACCACATGGAATTTTGTACTGTAAATTTGTTGACACCAGCACAGCAATTTTGCATAATGCATTCGCGCTGCAGAGAAAAAAAAAAAGACGTAAACCATACACTTATCAACTCAACTTCAATCAGCAAGAAGTAATGGGAGTGAACTAGTACAAACAAGTCGTCAGGGAAAGGGAAAGCCTGGTGTCAGTATTAGAATAACTTTATTGGTACTTTTGAAAGCCATTTTTATTAAAGTATCCTAAAATTAATATGAAAGAAAAATATTTAAAAAGGAAACAAGCATACTACTCTCGATACTACTTGTTGTGGTTCGATCAAATCACTTATAATTGTCCTTTTGGATTTTATTTATGTTTTATTTTCTAAATTTCACAAACAAGTATTAGTAAACTGTTATTAATTAAAAAAATTGAAAGACTCAACATTCGTCCGGGTATTTTAGTTCTAGTATGCACGCCTACTCCAGAGGGTTTTAGTTGGGTCCCATTTAACGTAATGCTCAAATTGAAGCGCTGAGTTTAAGAGCGTTTTGGTGCGATTTTTGAACTGTTTACAGATAAATTATAAACACTTTGATGGTTTATTCGTGATATAATCTAAAAATATTAAGTTTTAAATCCAAAACTCTTATGGGTATGAAAAGCATT
This sequence comes from Arcuatula senhousia, assembly GCA_963971305.1. Taxonomy (NCBI): domain Eukaryota; kingdom Metazoa; phylum Mollusca; class Bivalvia; order Mytilida; family Mytilidae; genus Arcuatula; species Arcuatula senhousia. Next base: position 9,175 of record CAXARO010001326.1, read on the forward strand.
GCGTCAAGGAAAAGTCTCGAAATCTTAGGGAAATCGCAAATGAATATTATGAAGTTTTTAATTTCGATTTACATTACAAGTACTGGTGAAATCCATAGTACTTCCTTTTTCAAATCCATGCGATTGTCCAATTTTACAAAACTGTCTCGAAAGTGTCCGATTTTGAGTCCGACACAAAATGCATGGAGATAAATTTGGGTGTTTTGGAAATATAGCTTCTTACATTGTTTTAAGTGTATTATCAGATTTCTCAATCAAGATAGTTAAATGATGGAATTTTAAGCTCGAAACTCTGTAAGACGCAGTTTCTCTAATTTTCCGGAAAACCAAATAGAAAGGAGATTCATTTTGGTTAAACTTGAAATTCTCCTAACCTTTGATTTGGTCAGTATATTATTACGCTTTACCAAGAGTTTTAAATTAATAAAATTAATCTGATCATTTTGGATTTTATGATATTCATAAACATAATTTATAATAATATAATAATAACATAATAATAACAATTGTGTCAGAAAATATCAAAAGTAAACTAAAATATATTGTGACTGTCTAAAGGAACTATATTTATTGCCTGCAGTTTTCGGTCGCAACGGCCATGCCTACTGCAAAATTGACCAATCAATTAATGAGAACTAAAAATTCTCTAGAGAGAAGAAATATTTTTTCACTAGTTAAACCGGATGATAATTAGAGAACGGAATAATATATCGGTCATAAGTATTGTTTGGAAACGGTATGGGATGAATGATTTGATAAAAGAAAACCTGTGTGAAAATAGTATTTCCCAAGAGTGTGGGGTTTTTTTCGTACCACACATTCAATGACTCTCAAGTATTGATAGAGGGGAGCAATGCCTTGTCATAGGCGGATCCAGGTGGGGGGGGGGGGGGCTGGGGGCCCGCTCCCCCTTTTGACCTTTACCAAAGCGGGCCCCCTCTTAGGCCAGTCAGTTGGTCCCCCTTTTTCCGAATTTGCTTGTGGTAAAGATTATAATATGAAATTCAAAACGAAAGTAGATTTGTAGACATTCTTAAGATTTGAATCGGAAAGGTTGAAAAAAGGGGCGGGTGGGGGGTAAATAGTTTTTCTCCTGTATTTTATTATTTTCTCGCTTTAAAGGCACATCGACTCGAATAATAAAGTAATTAAGGTCTGTGGTAAACCCAGCCAAGATCCATCACCGACTAGCACTACGTCAATAAATAAACAACTCGCACTATTTGTATACCAATTGTAAGTAATAACGTACAACAACAAAAGATTTAATTGTTTTATGTACAAGTATTTTAAAATACATGTATAAAGACATGAAAGACTTAAATTACCTTGAGAGATCGATCCTTGACACACCTCTTTTACTTCCTTGTTTTCAACTGGGGTTGTCTCCCTTTAATAGTCATTTAAATTCAATATATTCTATACACATTTTTTTCAAAATTGGAGCTAAAACATCAATGTTAACTCTTTTAGTGTTTTTAGAAACAAAAAAAAATATTGTGTTTCACAAAGTTTTCTAATAAAATATTAAAGTTTTTATTCTGAAACAAATTCACAAACCTTAACATTCACGGGTGGGGTCGGGTAACTTCCATTATAAAGATTATAAAGGTAGGTACATATGTCCGGCCCAATAGGGTCTACTTTTTTCGGGTGCTCAATATGTGAAAAGGGTGGAAAAGAGTGACCGAGCATCCACTTTTTGCCTCCTTGTAACCCTAAAAGATTACTTTTACCATTCAAACTGTGGTTTTAATAGAATATCTATAAAACATGTCAAGTTTAAGCATAATTATTCTGTGTAATTTCAAATGCATTAAAGATATATGAATTGGTGTCTTTTTTACGCAGGCTAATATATGAATGGGGTGGGTAAAAAATTTCTGGGCCACACATGTATCTGTACCCTAAAATACTTGGAATAACCCCCCTTTCCGTATTAATATTTCAATCATTAACTTTGAGAACAACATTCCGTCCGCTCCAGCTTATGGAGTTTAAGGTTAGTGAAGGACACCTGACCTCAAAGTAATGCCGAATTTAAAATCTCCAATTTTTAGCCGGGGTAGTCGCTAGCGATTAGCCACGGCTATAGCTACGATAGCCTTTCGGTTAGCTGTCAAATGGTTTTTCCGGCGGTTCACCAAAAACTTATCAATTAAAATATCAATACACGCTTGCAATATAGCTCTTTTCCAGTTCTGTTTTTTTTCGTCGCTTTACTCTCATCTATGTTTTAAAACTTATTAATTTAGTTTTCAAATTTTGTACAAGTATGTAAGACGCCTATCTGATGCGATAGCATAAAATGATTAATAAAGAATACAAAAGCGGATTGATACTTTGGGGGTGTTTCGTCGATCTCATTAGTGATGTCATATTCACTAATTTGCATCTCATTAAGTGTCAAACTGGATGGCAATACACAGTGCAATAAACAATCATCGATGGACAGGATAATTTACCCAAAGTTCAAATCCTCATAACTTTTTTATTTGATCAGATAAAATGGTTCTGTAAACTGTTCTTTGAATAAGAATTTATTCATATTTACCATAATTGATTTTGAAAATAAGGCCTAAATATAAATTTACTGTAAAAATTGTTTTTCTGGACCAAGTAATTTTTCATTGAAAATTTTTAACCAACCGAATTTCTATCTTTAGAACCACTGAATATATATTTATTTTCAAGATTCAAAACATAAACATTCGTTTTCTGAAAATTGTAGAACAAAAAAAAACTCAAAAAAAAACGCAATTGTTTTAAGAGTTAGTTGAGGCAAATAGTTTTACACAAAAAAAATTAAGTTGAAGTGGGCCAGCCAATTGTTTTAAAGCTTTAATATGATGATTATATCTACTGGAGGAAGATTGGGGTTTGTGGCCAAAATGGGCTCAAATTGGTGTATTGACAAAACGGCTGTAGAACTTTTATTATTCATTCAATTTTGAAAATTCTTTTTATTGAATTCCTCATTAAATTCTGTCAACTTAATATGTCAATAGTTTTCATATATGACTGCACCGTTCCATTGCTACAGGGGACCAAAGACAGGCCACGCCTAAAAAATCAACTTTTTAAAATTTTGGTTCGATTTTCAAAATCTTTTCTTTTATTGAAATCCTTGTGAAAATTCCTTTTACCAAAAATTAGCTTTTAATTTTTATTTTTTGCTACATATGAACAATTTAAAATTTGTAGATTACCCCGGCTACCAGTACTTTCAGTACTTTGATTTGATATATTAATATTAGGTATATACTTTATCTTGTGTGAAATATTGGACCCCCTTTCCAGGCTTTTTTTCCCAAAATCTAGGCTCAAAGTTTTTTCCAAATTATAAGAAAGGCAAAATAATTAGCATAAAATCTTGTCGCAGAAAAAATCCACGAATTTAAATTCTATTTTTATTTGATAAAAATAAATGAAATACAAAATATTTTGAAATGAAACAATAAAAACTGGGGGTCTACAATACGAATCTTTGTAATGTTTGATCATTTTTCAAGTGGATTTCCCCCTTGTTTTATTTGAAAATTTTATTTATGAAGGAATAGTTGTTTTATTTGTGCTAAAATTAATTTATTTTTATTAAGATTTATTAAATGAAACTATTTAACACAAGTTTCAAGGTATTTGTGACATTTTCACTTGCTTTTTGCATTTTTAGGTGGTTTTGGTCACATGACAGGTGTCCTCACTAACCTTAAGTATCTCAATGGATTCGTTATTCCAAAGCTTTAGGGACTTGCATCGATTTTCTTAGCCGAGCGTCGACAGCGTCACGTCTGACACAAAATACCTCACACAGGCATGACCGGGTCATGGTGCTCCTCAGTTGCTGTCTTCACAAAAACATTTTACGGAAGACGTCATGCGCTTATAAACAAATATAAGATTTCTATCTCTAAGATGAGTGCAGATATTAGTTTGTCATAGAGTTTTGCTATGCTTTCTTTACCGGGGTTGAAACACTGAATTGACTGTTGGCAACGCGTTGGGTGTGCTATAAGAAGCAGGAACTGCTTACTCTTCCGGACCACAGTAGTTCACTCTCGTTACGACTAGAATTCGCATTGTTAATTGATATTTAGCAGGTTTTGTGTTTTCGTGTTTTACATTTGTACGTTTTTTTTCCGTTCTCGTTGGCGTTTACTTGTTTCGTCTCTGTCCTTTCGGACAATTGACATTCGGATGCCCCATTGGTACCTCTGCTTCTTTCTCTCTTGGTGCTAGTGCATGTTTGGGTTAAAGTGTTAACTTAAAATATTTTTAACACATCATGAATATATTATTGGACATCACAGGCTAAACGACAAGCTAAAATTAAATACCTGTCCAAAACACCAGCTGGGGTTGCTCGTTATTGTTAAGTTGCTTTTTGTAAAACAAGGCATATATTTATGTTGTTCGTTAGAGTAGTAAAATATGAGCTTTTGTTGTTTACTAATGTCTTTTTAGACTTTGTACTCGAATGTTTCTCATGAAGTGCGGCTGCCGATTTAAGAAAACCCGTTTTATAACGAATTTGCATGTGCATGCACTATCTTTTAAAGATTTCGAAGTTTTTAACTTTTTGGGGGTTCTTTTTTGTTCTTTCTGCTTAACCTGCTTAAATTTACAGTTACGTATAGTTATCTCCAGTTTTGTTGCTTTTAGCTAATACTTTAATATAACTCTATGCTGCTTTTGCATGAGCTAGTGCTTTAATAATATTTGTGCTTTTAACTATATGCTGCTTAATCAATAGACAGTTGCGTAGCTTACTTTTTTTAAAGGTGAAATAAAATCGGCAATTTGTCAACGGACCGTCAAAGGTCACGAGTGTTTCTAGGACAATGCTCTGGTAGCAGGTCGAAAGGGGTTAAAGACCCCGGCAGAAAACGAATTTAAGTTATCTAGAGGTTTCAGAGTAGACTTGGTTATTGTTTTTTTTTTTAAATTTGTATTCTAAACGATATTCATTTTAGTTTCAACTTTGGATTTTGAAATTATTAAAACTCTAAGATTTTTCGTTTGCCATGCATGCGTTGAATGATTTATTCATACTAGGACACATTGTCAACATTCATACCCATTTGGATGCAAAGTCTCTTCTGAAACTACATAAATATGTTGTCCCGAGGAAAGTTGAGCTTGCTATAATAAATTCTTCTTAAGTAAAAATAAAAGTACTAAATCGAGAATATAAACAACAATTGGTTATGTGTCAAAAGCATATTTCAAGGAGTAACCACTCATTACCAGTAATTGAATCAGAGCATTTGAAAGATAAAAAAGGTACCGAAAGTACAAAAAAACGGTCAAACAGGAAAGCCACATTTCAACCATATGCAGTACTGGGAAAGAAATCTTGTGTTTTAAAAAATCGATCAGAAATTTCAATGATTAAAATGAATAATAATTATAAAAAAAAGTTTCTTTTTTTTAGAGTCATGGATGACAAAATAACTCTTGGTATAATCAACTTGTCGATAATCCCATTTAATACATCTGAAGAAGATCATCAGATCTTCGAGAAATGCGGATTTTATATCTTATTTCGTATTTTGAATAGTTCAAAGGAGCAAAATATGTCTAGAAATCTGGAAATGCGATGTCCTGTTACTGGATTGTATAGAATAGAATTGTCTGTACAGAATTCGTTAATATAAAATAAAAAAGTTGAAGCAAGCTTGCAAAGGATTAGCTGCGGTTCGTAGCTCTATTCAGTCCTTTTTGAATATGGACCATATTGTCCGCAAAATAAGAAAAAAGGATAAGGACCTATTGACCAACGAACCGCAGCTAGCAAAGGATATACATGTATTAAAATTAACTATTTTATTTTGTTATTAGTGACGATGGTGACAATATCTAGAAACACACGTCTGTATCTGTTTTATATTGGTAACTCTCCTACATTATCGATTCTGACGATACATGTAATAATATTTGTATATCAAAGTCTAGAAAATAATAAAACAATCGGGCGATAAGGTGTTAGCACTGGGACAAAGGGAATTTCAAGCATTTTAAGGGAGTTCATCACTGACAAAATAAAGCACGGCCGGAGATGAACATGACAACCTTGGTAATTGTTGTTATAACTTTGTAATAAGTATTTAAGACTTCAGCCAATCGGAATCCTCGAAATTTACACTTAAGATAAATTTTACTCTAAATTTTCGTAGAGTATTAAATTTTGTTGGTCAATGCCACCCATGAAAACCGCGAAAATTGATACCCAACGAATAATAATGAAACCACAGTATATAGCGTGGCAAGGGCGTGAAACACCAACTCACTCACTACCTACGGATAACAGAATACGTAAAAATCACGTCTTCACCTTTCGGCAGATATCAGTTCTAAAAGACAGCTATAAATTCTCTTTTTTTTTCCATTACATAATCATCAAATGGAACTCACTACCTACAAACGTTGTCAATACCACCACACCGGAAGCCTTTAGAGTTCAGTTGACACCGGTGGTTCTGTACACACTTCATCAAAATCTTAATTACCTATTGTACAGTGATTTAATCAGTTTATTTTGTTAAATGTGCTCTTTTTGATTTTTCTTCTATGATTGTTTGCATAATTATTGGTCTTAGTTCAAGCCACGCTGCGCAACAGCTTCGTAATTATAATATAGTGATGGTGAACCCTATACCTAAAGAAGAACATTAAAGCCCCAAAACAGTATTGAGGCGGTGGAATTAAATCCCGAATTACATTCGTTTACAAAACAGCTTTTCAGCATCTCTTTTTATCCAATCAGTAAATGTAACCTGACAATGAAAGTCGTGCTCTTTTTAATATTTTAACAACATGGCTTTTGGGACCATGATGAAAAGCGCACGATTGACAGTAATCATTTTCATTGACCTACTAGAATTACCAGGAAATCTAATTTCCGTTGGTCTAATTAGATAAAGAGGACGACACTGTGTATAATTGTCTGTTGCATTTTCTTGCTTGGCTTCCTCGTTGTTAAAACAATGGGCTTCTATCATTCAATCGAAACAACAGAAAACACATTACTAGTGCCATATTTGGCATCAATTTAACGTACTTTTAAAAACACATTTGCAGATTATCTTAGCTTGTCTTAGAAACGATTGCATAACGTAAGCCTAAAATAAATGCAGATGTTTTTGTTCTCTAATAAACGTTCATCAAACGAGCTCTATGATGTAACAGAAGTAATTGATAGATTTACGACAGAAGCATTGTTGACAACAATTCCTAGCATATAACATTCTTAAAACGTTCACTACTTAATTGGACAGTACATGAACCAATTTGTTAGTTATAATCCGAAATATATATTTGGGATTGTTTTTTTTAGTTTTAATAAGGTAGGAGCACCGTAGGATGCTTCGGATGCTGAGTTAATTTTATGCACACGGATGACTATTTTAAATGTTAGAAAGGTTAAAGCCTTTCCCCGTTATCAACAATATTGGATAACAAGTTCTTTGCAATCTATAGATCACTTATGTTTTTGAAGTTCAAAGCAGAAAAAAACAACAAATTATGCTATCGATAGTAAGCACTAATAAGCCCGAGTAAGTAGCCTAGTAGGTCATACATTGTAAACGCATACAATATGGCCACTGCCTAACGCCCTTTTTGTTATTACTTTTGTTTATTTGAAGTCATGTATTTGTTTGTTAACGGTCTAGAATGAGGGGGGTCAGGACCTTTTTCGGGACACCGGGATTGGCCATATTTAAGCTCGGGATTCCGGGATTTGGACAATTTAAGTTCGGGATTCCGGGATAAAATTATATCAACTTTACCGGGCTTCGGGATTTTCTCATTTTTAAGTCGGGATGACGGGATTTTGTAAAAATTAGTTCGGGATTCCGGGATCAGACCCCCTCCTACCCCCCTCTAGAATGCAATACATACTAATTCATATTATCTTGTTTGATTTCACTAGTAGAAAATGTCTTTTTACTGATTAAAAGCGATGAAACGAACTATTAAACAACAATAGAAGCACCATTAAGACACTGATTTTTTTCAAATTAATTTGATTACGTCACAGATGAAATGGCGTGAGTTAAAGCGTCTGTCAACATTACTAACTGTGGCATTCGTTTGTAGTTGCAGACGACAAAAGATCGTTCAGCAGACAACATTAATTTTCATGCTGCTATTTAATAGAAGGCATAAAAGGTTTGTAAGCAATATGCACTTTACAAAATAATAACCACATTCACTCAATTTTTAGCTTAACATTCACTTCAATACGTTCTACATCGAATTCACGTGGGAAAAGAAGCATAAAATGCAATTTCTAGAGTATTTTGTGTTTGTTCATAATGAGGAGGTGGAACTAATATCTGCATTATCGTATAGAAGTTTTTATTAAATATTTTTAATAGTATTTATATTTAGCTTTTTATTTTTACCAAAACAATTTGTTGGATTCCCGGGAAACAATGCTTAAAATAATGCAACACGCAAAGATTTAACATCAGCTTTGATATTGGTTTCAAAGTGGAAAAAAGATAAACCAACGCCAAGTTTTTAAACATTTTAAAGGATAAACCAGGACCAAGATCTCTTTGCCTCTTTGGAGACAGACTATTATAATTACATAGCAACATGCATACCGTGCATACTAATGCACTACAGTATTTTTTCAAATTTTATATTCATTGAGTCCATCTCTAGAAATGGACTCTGAAAATGGACGGAATACTGACCTTGTTTCATGTATATTAAGGAAATCTTATAAGGAAACTTCAGCTTATATTTAAAATTTTCTGACAATAACATAAATAAGAATTGTGTATGTCGCATGCAACGTTGTGCAATAAAGCAATTCAATTATATAAGTTCCTGAAAAGTCTACATATTATTTCTCAGAGGAAAAGACGGGAAAGTCCCTCCTCCCTTAAAGCACGAAGTTCAACTAAATTAATTGTGAAGATGGTTTATACTCCTTTAACAAGTTATTCTTCTTTATTTTTATGTAACAATGGCGTGTAGTCAATCCATGTTAGTTTTTGTGGTCATACTGTATATGAAGATAACGAAAGACCATTTTTGTCAATTTACAATTTACTCTTCAAGGCGCTTAGGGACAGACCATTTAACTTAGATAAGGAGGCCTTGTTTTTTTTGTCTGGCTAGTATTAATTTAATATGAACAAAGCGCGGAAAAATTACTCATTTTATAACGATCACGACATTGTTTTAACTTTTACTCAGAATTATTTCTTCAGAATGTTTTTTTTTTTTTGGTTCTTAATCTATAGCTGCTGCCAAAATATTTGCAGTGATCAAAAATCAGATTCAAAATATTTTAAAGGACAATCTCCAGTTAGATGTCCAGTCCTTTACCAGAAAATTATTCAGCCTGTGAATTTCAAAGCAAACTTAGGAAAGTTTACAATGTTTGTATGTACAATAAGCACCTATTAATGGCCACCATAAATCAATACGGCTGACATGGTTTAGTATATTTGTGTTGTGAGAATACATTAACAGTTTCCATTTTGGCTTTTATTTAATTTATATAGTCAATATTTGTTTGCACTGCGATATCGTTTTTCTAAATGGATGTTAATACACTGAAATAGTACAAATTTTGTATTGTAGCTAAACGTATTAAGTGTAATTAAGATGTCTGTGAAGTTTCTGTTTTGTCATGTTAGTTGTACATAGAGCTTTAAGTTCAGTTGAATAATTTGCTGGTTACTATAAATAGTAGGTATGTTTTTATATAACCAAACCTATCCTTTTCGTGATCAAACAAACCCTCAGCTAATATTTTTCTATGGACTTCTCTTGATACATCGGTTTTCTTTACCATTTAAGCTGAACGCCCTACATGGCCTAGGTGAACCAATAAGGGCGTTATACACTAACAAACAAACACACAAACATTTTTCGCCGTGCTCCACTTTTACTTACACAACTACTGATTGATCTCTAAACTTTTTGGTAATCGAGTGAATTCTAAAATTTCCCGTTTGTGCTATTGTCATTTCTTTTAACTAAATGACATATCATGGCTGTACCATTTTCGCGTCTTTGCTGAAGTTCCCAGTCACCTATTCACGGATCAAAACCACGGATCTACTACAAAATAAATCCCATGGACGATGCCTATAAATCCTGCTACCGGGGCATCAATTGGCACCAAATGATGAAAGTGAATTGATTTCATTGCAGTCGTAGTATTAACAGGAAAGGAGTTATGAGATGAACATGATGAAATAGAGAAATGCTAATGCTATGAATGCTAAATTGCTTAAAATTAGAAACATACACAAGATATTCTCAGTATAGATCATGACGGCAGGGTCATAGTAATATTTTGTATTGATATTCATCAGTCATAAGTCATCAATTTGATTCCCATATTCATCCCGAAGGGTCAATATCAAAAACAACAAAACAACAAAACAACAAAACAAACAAACATAAATGCGTCGCTTTATACATATACATACATTGAAACAGCCATTTATGCTAGATATAGTCGATCTTTCTTAAATCCCGCACAGATATCAAACGCATACCTGTAATTTCCTGGTTGAAAATTAATATTTTTTATATGAATTTATAATTGGTCCTTGGTTTTTTTTCACCGATAAAGACATTAAAAAAATCGAAATCATTAAACACACCATAAATTCGTTACTCTTTTAATCAGTTCCAAATTATTGAAAATGGCTCAATAAATCGTGTCAGATTTTGTTTTTATAACAATCAAATTATCGATGCTTTTTACAAGTTTACATGATTTTAGTAGTAATTCGATCATTATAAATCCTATTTTATTTCCTTTCTCAAATTCATAAAAATGAATTATTGAACATTTTAAACTTGTTAGATATGACGGGGAAAATTACTAGAACAAAAAGGTACGTGACTTCTATAAGTGCATGTGCTTTGATATTTCAAGGTCAGAGCATGGCTCATGGATAAACTATGATTTTATCAAATTACTAACGACGGAGGAATTGTATGAAAAAGAGAGGGAACTACCAGATAATAGTTTGATATATTAGGTCATTTGGTCTCAATTTTAAACATTATGGGTTTGGTTCTGTTTGGGAGGACAGCATTTGGATTTTAAAACGCCATACATTGAGATGTTATGCCGAGTCGTGCTCTTGTCCGTTTGTAAATGATTTAAATTCATAAAACAAGTAACTATTATATACTGTTTTCAAGCCCGGGACAGTTGACAACAAAACATAGAAAATGACTTTCTCTAATTTTCATCCGATTTATCAACCTCTAAACCAGTTGTGAAAAAATATTTCTCACCTCTTGAGAGAAATTTGTTCTCAGCGTAATGGCACGTACAATTGATGAGCGACCTTTTGCAATTTCTTACCTGTAAACATTAGAGAAAAACCTTTTACAACTTAATTCTCGATGATTATGGAATTTCTAACGTCTCGAGAAATAAACTTGATATTTTAATCGCTCGGCAAGCCTCGCCATTAAAATAATCAAATTTATTTCTCTCGATGTTAGAAATTCAATAATCAACTCGATCGCGTTGTAGAAGCTATATGTCACAGTTTGAACAGTAATTTCATGAATTTAGAGCTTCAGAAAAATCAAATATTGGTTTATGTTACAGGGAAAATCACATTCCAGGGGATCCGGAATTCTGATTTATGCTGGATTGAATCGAATGTAAATTGTAATCTTTCAACTAGGACAAATTGAGATATCAAATATTGCCATAGGAAGACCTCGTGCCCCCTGAAAAATATACGCCAAATAAACCCTTTACCAGATACGTTTCACAGAAAATAAAATTAAGAAATTGTCTTAAAATAAAAGTTAAGTCTTAGGATTATAACGGACTGGAAACTACACTTGCCACGAATTTTACAAACGACTAAGAGGAACTTGTTTGAGACGCCATACATATTAGTAGTACTTCGCATTCCTGTTCTATAAATACACGTGTAACAAGCGATTTGGTTCAACATATTTATTTATCCTAGACTTTTATTCAAGCTTTGTGTTTCTGCTAATCCCACCAACTTTCACTTTATGAGTGTAGTCTTTGTTTTGGCTATATATTCTGAATCAGTTACTATGCTAAAAATCAAACATTTGCTGCTTTCTCATGTTAAAATCTAAGCTTGTTAAAAATTTAATTCAAAACAAACTGTGGACGGCCCAATTAGTTTTAAAAGTTAATGAGCTGAACACAAAAAGTTATTATTTCGTTGCGTAACTTTAATGGACTAAAACATATTGTTTATTGTCATATATAATAACATCTCATCATTTATTCAAGGCCAATTTGGAATTATTGGCAGCAATATTGTGGCGTTTCAAGTTTATGTCTTTTATTCATTTTAATAATGTTTTCTTGATTTATCGTTTTCACCGATTAAACATAAAATCAGTTTGTATTCTATATTTCATATGTGAAAATTCAAAATTGTATTAAAATTGTATCAATATCTATTTTGTTAAATGAAACTGATTGATAACTCGAGATGAAGAATATCATTACCCATTTTTTTTCAGTGGGGATTCCCCACAAGAGGAGATTTTTATACCCAAACTTATAAGATAGTGGTCTATATTGCAGTCAACTTGTCTGTTCGTCCGTCCGTCCGTTACAAATATTTCATAACAGATTTTTTCGGCTTCTACTAACGTTAAAAAGATTTATTTCAAATTTTGAACACGGCTTTAATACGATGAGTTGTACAGTTCTTACCATTTCTAGGTCAATAGACCATCTAATTCCTGTTAACCGATGCGATTTTTTAAGGATTGAAAATGGTAAAAAAATATTCTCAAATGATTTCTCAATTTTAATTGAAGGAATATATTTCAAATTTTCTACACAGCTAAATCATTATGAATTGTACCGTGGCGGCCCATTCTATTCCATTCGGTCATCTACTTCCTATTATCTGAGCCGACAGCTGCTAGTTGTTAGGTCAAAAAGGGAAACTGTTTATTACAGATTTTTAGCGTCTACTCAACAGAAGGAATAGATTTCACATTTTATACATAGCTTTAGCACGATGAGTTGTTTTCCCTGGCCATTCCTGTTTTCCGAGTCTACCTAGGCTATTTTTGGGGTCAAAAAGGGACAATTTTCGTATTAGACTTGTTGGCCTCTACCTGAGGAAAGGATCAATTATAAATATGATATGTATGCTGAAAGTATGCTTGATTTCCTTATTGACAACATATTTGTCACATTTGGAGGAGAAATTTCAACAACAATTTGGCATTCCAATGGGCAGAAATTGTGCTCCTCTCCTCGTCCATTTGTTTTTATACTCTTAGGAAACTCGTAAAGAGCAAAATGATGAGAGAAGCAAGGTCCTTTAATCTCGCTTTCAGATATATCGACGATGTCTTCTCAGTAAACAACGCTTCGTTGGTAGATGGATTCCTTTGATATGTCCAGAGTTAGGGATTAAGGAAACCACCGAATCAAATTGTATCATATCATTTTTGAATTTGCATCTCTAATATGACAAGGATGGTAATCTCAGTACAAAAAATAACGATAAAAGAGACGAGTTTAATTTTTAAAATATTAATTTCCCTAACCTTGAAAACAACACATCTACCTCATCTGCATACGGTGTTTATATTTCACTTATTCGATATGCCAGGGCTTGTATAATTTTTTTTCTGAGTTTTTATACGACACCGCTGTCGCCGTGACCGACTCTTAGACAACGCTTACAAGAAAATACGTCTCATACAGTCCCTAAAAAAATTAATTCAAAATTAGGTTGAACGTATTGGTTAGTGATTGTTTTGATTAGTGTTTTGCTGATTGTTGTACTGAGATGATCATCTTATTATCCCTATTGTGTCTTCACAACCGTGTTGTGTTGTGTTTTACTACCGGTCCATAAGATCGCAATGGACAATTGGTAAAGGAAGGTTTGGCGCGCCATAAAACCTGTTTCATTTGAAATGCCTTTAAAACCAAGACAGGACCATTTCGATCTATAATTATTCCGGTGTGTCTGCCATGTTTTGTCTTTTCTCTTGGACATTGAGATTGATCCTCCAAGTTCGGTAATTTTGTTATTACCTTTATTTATTATACACAACTTAACCTCTTAAGTTATACTGATCTTCTGGTTTCCAGGTCAGCTATTCACCTACTTCCTTTTTTCCGGACCGGCTTAGTCTATTTTAAGGGTCAATTAAAGTGGGAAGTTTGTAAAAACTGATTTTCTAGCTTAAACTTAACTTTCAAAATTGAAAGAATTGTGTTCTGAGAAAAATGTCTGGCGTGCAATATTTTTCCCCAATGTTGTTACCAAGATGTCTCATTTGGTATATATCGAATAATAGTACACTTTGCATATCTTAAAAAAGTTTGTATATGTCAAGTAATTGTTTAATAACGATGCTCTTACAGTTGTTATGCTTAATTTTCTCTTCGTTTGACGGTTAAATGTACGTAATTTAGCAAAATATGAACAATAACGACCGGCTATAGAGAGGTGTTCCAGTTCACATTTTAAATTACTAGCACGAAGCGATTTAAAGGACAAGGGTATTATATTAACGCATATCTTTCTTAAAAAGGATGGCATCAAAGAACTGTGTTCTGGGAAAAATGTATGGCATGTAATTGTTACCTTCCAAAAAAAGGACAATTTTCTTTCCAAAATTAACAACGTTTGGCTATTTCTTTAAAATTTGATACTTTTTTTCTGTTGGGCCATTGTTGTAATATTTTTTTGATTCTGTTTTGTTTTATCAAATCTAATATTCTACAGGTTTTCCAAGTTTTCGACTTCTAGCGTGTCTGATGAAGGCTAATCCAGAAAAGCGCTTCACACGTAGTGAAATTTTGCGTTTGAACATTTATCAAAATCATGTCAATATGTGGATCGTGTCTTTCTTACACATATTCCATATTCTTTCGTTTTTAATAATATGCATGCAAATATTATGTGATATTTCTTACATTGTATTTCCTTGAAGAAGACTTCATAAGTCTGTTTGACCTGTGTCCTATCCTTTTTGTATTTTTTTACCATGCATCGTTGCAATAAAATATCTTTTAACTATACTTAAAGGGACCAAGGTAAAGTAATAACCCTTAACAATTAAAAAAAACTATTCTTATTACATGTATTAGCCGAATGAACTTCATCGCCCTTCCCCTTTAAGTAAAGTCAGTATCACAGCCATTTATTAAAGTGAATTTTAAAATTGAATTACAAAATTTCTGGGCCAAAAAGGCGGAGGCATCTAATAAATTGAAAAAAGTCCCACAATTTGTCCTATTTCAGCCTATTGGACAGGAATTTTACATATTCGGTTTGTTTTGGCATCTTTTATTTTTCATCATTATCAAGTGATATGCTTCAAAAGTTATTAGAACAAGTTTCTTCATTCATTTAACATTCTAAATGGCAAAATAAGAAATCTTCTCTATAACATTTGAAAAATAATATTTAATCATAGGAGGGGACGAACATGGACCTTACTGATACCTTGTCCTTCCTGAAATATTCGTTATTATCATTTTACTTTACTATGTTCGTTTCAAGAAACTATCAACTTTTTAACTTTGCGTTATCCACAATTTATATTTGAAACCTTTTTGTATGTTAGTGTATATCTTCGGGGTTTCTGATATTCCAAATTCGAATGCACTAGTGATACATCTTTACTCTTTACTAAAATATAGTTGTGCTTTCAACAGGCTAGTATGATCCCATTTAGTTCAGAGAAAGAGATATGATAGAAACAGAGGTACCAATGGGGTATCCGAATGTCAAAAGTCCGAAAGGGCAAAGACAAAACCAGTAAACACCAACAAGAACGGGACAAAAACAGACAACATGTAAAACATGGAAACACAAAAAAACTGAATATCAATCAACAACGAAACAAGAGTGAACTCAGGTGCTCCGGAAGAGTAAGCAGTTCCTGCTTGCTATAGCACACCCGTCGCGTTGCCAATAGTCCTTTCAGCGTGTCAAATCCGGTAAAGGAAGACAAAACAAAACCCTATGACAAACCAACATCTACACTCATATGAGAGATCGAAATCCCATATTTGTCTATAAGTGCATGATGTCTTCCGTAAAATTTCTTGAATGAAGACAGCAACCGAGGAGCAACATAACCTTGTGTGAGCAATTTTTGCGTCAGACTTGTTGCTCTGCTAAGGAAATCGATGTAAGTCCCGCACGCTCTGGAGTAACGAATCAATTGAGATACGTAAACTCCATAAGCTGGAGCGGACGGAATGTCGCTATACACGAAGGAAAAGTTGACAATTGGAAAGTTGAAGTCATCACGTTTGTCATGGAGCCTTGTTGAAAGTCTTTCTTAAGAGTCAATTTCGAGATGTAGATCTAAATATGAAGCAGACTTCCTAGAATCCGTTGTGTCCTTTAACTCAATTTAAGCTCCTGGGGATATACGAGATGGAGAAAGTCACCAAATCGAGAATTGTTTAGCGTAAGGACATCATCAATATAACGGAACGTGAGGTTGAAATAGAGAGCTAGTCTACGGTCTTTTTTGTCTAGAAGAGATTGTAAGAAGTCTGCTTCATATGAATGAAGAAACATATCAGCAAGCAAAGGTGCACAATGTGTACCCATTGGAACACTTGAACATAAATTGTTAAAACGGAGAAACCAAAATATTACAAACTTCCAAACAACCAATTTTGCTACACATGACGCATGTTTCGTCTATTCAAAAATCACCAGAGGCACTCAACCAAAAAAAAAATGGAAACTGCGATACACGATATGCATATGAAAACGTTATCGTTGATAGACGCGACCTCTAGTGATAGATTGGAAATAAGGGCAGGTAGAAGATAATAACGAACTATAGATTTAAATTCTTTTGTAAACGACAAAATATCCATTAAATAACAACAATTTGTAAACCACACCGTAAAACAGTAAGTAACATAAAAAACATACATGCGGATAGAATTGCGATTGCATGGCTCCAAATGAAACTAATTTTGCAAAAGACGATTGCCCAATCGCGCTAAGCAAGTTTTATCTGAAAATAGTAATAACACTAATACTCTATCCACCATTTTTTTGCAAAAAGACAAAATTTTGTTTTTTTGTCATTTTCTTGGAATTGTGTTTTCTTAATAAACGAGTAGGATGTGCAGTTTTTTTAATTCACCTGGAACCAATCAGCACTTCTAAAATTTCATATCAATATCAATCACGTGCTTACCCTATATATCACAATTTCTCTGTAAAAAGAAATAACATTTTCCAATTACTACCGTACGATATTTCCCCAATGAAGCGCCAAACAATTACCCAAAATGACTAATCAGGAACAGTTTCCAAGAAAAATACAACGGTCGCAGCTGGGCAACGACAAGGGAAATTAAAACAATGCCCTGTAATTGAATAATTGATAATGAAGCACACACCTAACTTAATTTTATTTTGGTGAAATGACTCCCTTTGTACACTGGAAATGTTTTATGTACATGCATTTAGAGCTTCTGTCTGTGTCCAGTGTTTTCACAGAAGCAGGAGTAGTATTAAGAACGAACCCATACTTGAATAATCTCAGCAAATATCTGTTAAAAATGTCATCGGTGCTGAATTTGGCTTCTCTGGGTATGACACTTTTTGTGAATATGAGTACTTTTCTTTCGATAATTTTGGTTTACGACCTTCCAAAGTTATGAATCAAATGCTACTAATGAGAGGTTACTCTTTTAGATATGCAGAAGCAGCATAAACAAATTGACCGTTTGATTGATACCAATTTTGGTACTTTGTATTCTACAAATTTGTAATTTACAATCTTGGAAGGATGAACTGACTTGAAGTTCATCAATACGTTTACCTTAAAAAGGCTTTGATTTAGCTGTATGTATACAGCAAAGTCTGCTTATGAATTTAGAAATAAGCCAAAGCAGGACTTAAATAAATAAATTTTACTATTTTCTTTTACAATATTTTCATGGTTAATTCTATTAATTTTAAGTTTGTTTCGTTTTTGAGCACAACCGATTTAACACCCTTTCACGTGGCCACAAATCTCATGTCACATTCAATATGATTTAACTTAAATTGTTCAGTTGAGATGTAAAATAATGATAGTGTTTGTCCTTATTCACAAAAAACATTTCGAACTGAAAAAAAAAAATAAACTAAAAAAAAACTGTGCTATCTTCAACTTAATAAATGTGTCGGTGTAAAAAGGTTTGCCAATAACTAGGTCCTAATATACTTTATTTGTCCTGATATTTTGTCGTTTGTGTTGAACATATACTTAAATTTTCTTTTAAAATTTCAATATGTCCAGATGAACCCTATATATACTGTCCTGGAAGATATTTGTTTCATTTCATCATCGAAACCGTATTTGTTTTTTCTTTATGGTATTTGCAATAATGTGTTGCAATAACATGTCGTTGTAAAAGTGTGTCAAAAACAATTCAAAACACCAAACATAATGAAACTTTTATAGGTTGATACATTCATTTAAAGTAGCAATTTAAAACATTAAAAGACTGTCTTAAAAAAAATAAACCAATATACACATAACAATTATATACATATTACAAGTATTTAAATATACAGATGTGAGCAAAAAATGTATAAAATGAAATCTTATAGTAGATTTAAGTTTTTACAATTGAATAAGAAGTGAACGTTTACATTTTTATTCAACCATATGTAGAATTTATAATGAAAACAGCTTTCAGCAGAATTATTACAATGTAAACATAGAAATGCTTAAAAAATGCACAACAACAGAAAACAGTATACCGAAATGATTTATCAAAATCTGACTGTCGTTACGATGCCAGCACTTATATGATTGGTCAATTCTCGATCAATTTTATTATAAAATTCCTACATTTTATACAAAAATTCCTACATTTCCTTTCCAAGTGAAAAAAAAGTAAAAATTGAACAACAACAGTTTCTTAATCATTATGCAAGCTTAAATATACAGCGCAAGAAACAATGCTTTTATTTATTTGCTTTTTTTTTACGTTTAAAGAATCTATTAAAAACAATAGACAAATACATTATTGTAATTTACAAAATTGGAATGAAATATAAAAAAATATGTTTGAATATACGATAAGTTTTCTAATTTAAAATGTTTTATTTACATTGAGCAATTTGAAACATTAAAAATTATAAATATTACCAATGAAAGGCAAGTCCATTTTGTTACATTACAAATTAACAATGACAACTGCACAATCTACACTGTTCGGCTATGACCCAACTAATTTCTTAATTATGTGTTTATTTCAAACATAGTACTATACAGGGGCGGGTCCAGAAATTTTCGAAAGGGGGCGTTCCACATACAGTCTTCTGTGGACGAACAAAAATGAGGAATTCAAATTCAATTTTGCCGAAAATCTTCGAAAAATACTGTTGTATCCTACTATCTTTGGATATGTCAAATGTTATTGGTAAGCTACAGTGCGTCCCATGGAAAAAATTCAGTATCAATGCTATCCAATGTAAATTTGAATATAAAAGGAATTTTCATCTAACTTGACGTAAATATTCATCTGAGGCTAATCTACCAACATCTTTAAGTTAACATGGTTAACATGGTTAAATGGTTGGTCCGTAATGCAAAAATGTGATGTGGCAAATAATTGGTCGGTTGGTAAAAATAATGGTCTTGAATCAATTTGAACACTTAAACAAGATTAACAGTATCGAAATCGTAGAAGTATATAAATGATATTCAAATTTAGTAAAGATGTGAATATTGCAAAACACTGAGCCGTGAACACTGGTGTCATTGACGACTGGCTGATGACTGTGATATGAACTTTAAAGTGTCGCTGAAAGATTGTACCTCATACACTTATTTCACATCTCAGCACGTTCTATAAAGCATGCAACTACTACATGTAAATGAATATATTTGCTCGCCCTGTCTATTTTAATTATATATGCACTACTTTGAGCATTCTTGTTTAGTAATACTGTGGCTGGATTTATTTTCGTTGGTACTAATTTTCGTGGTTTGGTGAAAAAAGGATCAATTGTGAATTCTTGAATTCGTGATTCTGAAGTCTGTAGCATTCAAATTGATGTTCAATTTCCTTTTCATGGGGAATCAAATTTCGTAGTCAAAAGCCACCCACGAAAACCACGAAAATTAATACCCACGAATCATAATGAATCCACAGTATTGTTTTATTTTTACGAATTCCATTGGAATACAGCAGATCCAAAATATCACAATTTCTATAAATTCATTGACAATTTGCATTCCCTCATTCACCAGTTTTAAACAATCTTGTGAAACACTGATTCAAATACAAATGTAGAAACCGTTTGTATTTACATCTTATCATTTTTATGAAATCTTCAAGACAATTAACTGGTTCTTTTCACATTGTTCGATGGCCACTGCCAAAATATCATTGTTTAAATACAATAATATCATCTGTAGTTAAATATAAAACATTTAGAAAATATATTAAATAAAAATATTCAATCGTGTGGAAGATAGGGAATTAAGATCGACTCCTGTGATAATTTACTTTCAAAATCGTCTATGTTTCTTTTATCTACGGGTGTTTCATCAAGTCAGGAGCACTGTGATAATTTTGAGCTTTTCGTATTATCTTACAATTTTCAAGCTTTCCATTTCTCTTTCCTGCTGTTTTGACTGGGCTTAAAGCACTTCAAACTTCCCTTGCCCTGGTACCTTTACGCTCTGAACTCATGACTTTCTATATTCATATCTATGAGCTAGTTGTAATAAATCTCCCCTATCTAAGCATATTGAGCCATCACAAAAAATACTAGCAGGACCAAAAGTGATAAAAACCACGACTGTGCAAATGGGACTGTAGCTATATTACTATCACCACCTTCTTGATTTTGGGACGCAGGAGATTGTGACTGGTCGTTTACAAATTTTGTAGTAATAGTCATATTTGGTTGTGGTTTTACGGGATATACTGGCGGAGGGCGTGTCGGTACTTCTATATGTTCATAATCCGGCATCGTATCCGGATAAGATATCGGACACTGCTTTGGTGGTTTTTCCAACACATCAAACATGCTTCTAGGTTTTATGTCACCCACCATAGCTTGCTTAAATTTGATTTCGTTACAGTCAGAAGCATCTAAAACAACGATTTTTCTTTTATCACCTTCGCCAGTGAATATCCAACAAAGAAACTGTTTTACTTCTCCTCTTGCTTTCACGCGAGTTCCAGTTATCACTGCAGAAGTTACGTTGTCAAACTTATAAGAAGCTAGACAAATATACTCTAAATATGTCTCCGAGCTTGGACATGTCATAGTTTGTATATTAAAATGCTGTGGATTAATTTTACTATTATGATAAACGCATCCGTCACATTGATCTCTCTCCCGGAAGTAAAGACCTCTCGCGTGATTTCGGAATTCATATCCTAACTTACAGTTCACACTTTTAATGTATGTTGGATCAACTACTGTTATTTTAGGAGCATCTAAGTATTCTTTTGAATCACCAATCCTAAAAACCTGTCTAAACATGTTTGATCTGCAAGCTTGGTCTTTTACTTTACTTAAAGGGAACAACGGCCAGTTGATACGGGTTCCTAACCTAAACTGGCGCACTGTATCCGAGGAATAGTAAGTTTCCATACATGTAAACTTTGGATAGCATCCATTTTCAAATGTATGTAATAAGACAGATCTATGCTTGCTAGTCACGTTGTTAAACAAGCATTGGAACCGACCAACGTCAGGAAAATCTATTTCGTAGTTAGTTATGTTGACATACTGCAGCACTCCTGTTTGTTTCCGTTTCTTGTCAAAAATTCCCCAAGCCCGTCGGAGATATTCTGGAAAAACACAAGCGGTATCTGACTGGCATTGTCCACAAGCTCGCATACAATGATTTTGCATATCTGTTTGACAAACTCGTTCATCTCTACAACCTTCAAATTCATTTTCACAAACAGAATGAATCCGCTTTCGATCAAATGTTATGGAAAGATAATTTTTAGTATCCTGTGGTTGACCCAGGGAGTTCCCGGGATCACAGACTAGATCCATGAACAAATAAGCATGTCGGATATTATCAAGAGGCTTTTTGATACGCAAACAAAGCGCCGATGAATCGGCATCAGGTCGCAGAACAACAAATTGATAATTTCGCATGCTCCAAGTTGCTACACAGTCTACGTGTTGTACAAGTTTCATCTTGATACTTTTCAGGCTATCGTGAATGCAGTCCGGATGTTTGAAATCGAACGTTATCCCATCTCCTGGTTCACATTCACTTTCTATTCGAGGGCTCAGTATTTTATTTGAGCACAAAACTCCTGTATTAAGGGAGGAAATTTCAAGATTATATCCACCAGAAAACGGACAATCGATCGGTCGTGCCCTTCCAAAGGCCGTTAGCGAAATAAGGAGCCAGTTGTTTAATTCCAAGTTATCACAAATATTTTCTGTTGAGCTCTCAAACTCCACTGATGATTTTATTTGTAGTACCGTGTCAGACCGGTACACAAACTGAAGGCAGAGATATTTGGGATGTGAATATTCGCTCGATCTCGTATTTGAACGCTCGTGTTTCACAACATATTTATTATCCCCTCTGTTTTCAAAACAACGTCTGACATACCGCTCACATTCAGAACCCGGATATTGGCAATATTTTGCGTCGATGACGTAAGACTTTATATACGCCGTCAACGTTCCGCCCTCCTCGTTTTTCATAGTCCATACGTCTTGGGGATTTATAAAATCAGGGAAGTTACAGTTCGACAAGACACTCGAAAGCAGCAATAAGTTCATGATTAGATGCAAGGCTTTGCCAGCAAAGTTACCGGTAATAAATTTCGACGCCATTTTTCTTGATCACACACCTGTAAAATAAATTGATATTCAAATATATCAATACCCAACAAAAATATAAGTTGATTTCTGTTCGGTTGATTTTCTGATTTTTTTTATCTTTTGTGTTTGATACTGCAGTTCTTGTTCATGTTTACTGTTTTTGACGTTCCCCTTTCGGACTTTTGACCCTCGAATGTCCCATTGGTTGCACTTAATTTGCCCGGGCACTCTGCTTCTTTGAAAAGTAAATGTACAAAGGAAACACAATGAAGCATAAAATATGTAAACGCAGAGAGCTAAGAAGAATTTCTAATAATTGTTTTTTGCATGGTTTTTTTATGAGAAAGTCAGAAATTTTGATTCTTTAAAGCTCTCTGTTTAAGTTTTTACTTTTATTTATAAAACTTTAACAGTCAAGCTAGGATAATTAACCGGTATTCCTTTTCATATAAAGGTTTCAACCTTCTTTGGCAGGAACAAACAACAAACTTAACTTAGAAAAAAGTGAAAATTAAAGCAGGAATTCAGCTTGTTATAATAGCGGTTTTTGTTTCAAGGAAACACTAAGCCTGTTTTATTTATTTGAAAGTGGTCTCCTAGAAACATAATTGGTGTGTTTTGTATTTTTTGTTGTTGCTTTTCCTAAATTAGTGTTTGCAGTTTAACAAAATATTTTTGATCGGTTTACTAATGGCGCTTTGCATTTTTTAAATCCAAAAATACGTCCTGTCCTTGGCATGCCTTCATGAGCGAAATTTTCTGTTAGAAACGTCCGAAGTTCTTAATCATTTTTCTATTCTTCAAAATTACTCTTTTAGATCATCTGAGTTCACTCTGACTCATTACATGTACGAATTAAGGTGGCTCGATGCTATTACACTGAGCATCTTTTTGCACACATTGGTATTTTGCATAAAATTTATAAACTAACTAGACTTGGCAGACAAAAACTATTTGTTAACATATATTTTACCAAATTAGAAGCAAATATGAGACAAAATTTTATATTTTAACCATTTTTAGAATTTCCCGTACTAAATCAAAGGGAGATAATTTATATAGAATGAATAGGAAATTGTTCAATTTTTATGATTAACTTGAAAAAATTAACGGTGACCTTATATTTTTTTCTGATAATTTTGAAAAGCTTTAGAAAAAGGACATGCCTTCAGATTTTGAGCTGATTCTATAGTAGGAATTCTTATTGAGGTGCCTTCATACCTTTTTTCCCTATAAATCCTATATTAAAATATTGAAACTGTGCTATTTTTATAAAGCTGATAGCGCTCTAAAATGATAGGTGACCCCCTTTTTTTATTTGATATTTTTTTATCTATATATAAAGATCTATCAATGTGTCAAAAATGAACAAAATCTATAGTAGAATCTTAATAGCCCCAAGACACCTTAAATTCGCGATGTTGATTTCTGTTCAGTTGATTTTGTGTTTCTTCATGCTGTTCTCGTTCTTGTTTGCGGGTTTTATCGTTTCCTTTCATATATTTGGCACTCGAATGCCCAATTTGTGCCTCTTTACTTCTTTAGAAGAGCGTTTTCATTGTATTGTTGCATGTACGAGCTTTTTGCGGGTTGTGTCGTGCCCCCTTCTCCTGTGTAATTCTACTTTGTTTCTTGGGCTTGAAATAGCCTTTTTCGGTTTTTCTTTGCATCAATACAATATTTTTGCAATACTCTACGACGCCCATAAAGTAAGATTAGTACCTCACTAATTTAACAGAAAAAAGAACGAGACAGACTTGACATAAACCTGAAACACAACAATACATTGATTGGGTAATAAAACTATATACTGTTGCTAATGATTTACAATGGATTGGGGAAAAAGTTCCCACATATAGTATGTAAAATTGTATCTTATTTCGATGCAAAGATGAGATATTTCAGAGATCTCGAGTCATAGGTCCCGTGTGGGGCCCGGAAGGCAAATAGGCCGTAGCAGAGCCTAGCTTGTCGTAAGAGGCGACTAAGGGTCTTGGGATTCTGACGTCGGGTCAGTGCTCAGCCCACAGAGCGACAAAGTGTGTACCCTAAGTGGCTGAATAGGGTGCCCCTCGTTCGCAAAGGTTGTCAGGTCTTTAATACGGACCGCCGACCATAGTGGGCTAACGTGTGTGGAGAAATCCATGCTTCATGCACGTTAAAAAATCTTTTCCAGGAGTACAAAATGATTTGTTTATAAAGTTAGTTACAGAATATGCTTTATATTCTTATCTTGATTCTGATATTCGTTACAGAGTTTTTATTGCACAACCGTCTTCACTTGATTCATTCATGTCCCGTGCGGGGACTCATTTGTGGACCGCCAAGTAGTGCACCACATACGCTAAATTTTTCGCCCTTACCATGTCTCCCCTTTTTCTGTGGTTCTCCAAAATTAACTGTTCTAGGTCCATGTTTCATTTGTCATCATCATTTCATGTTCATTTTATCATCCTTTTCATGTTCATCGCCTTTAAATAACCTAATAGCGTACACCAACTCACTCACTCACCCAGAAAGTCATAGAACTTCTGGGAGAAAAAAAATACATACAGTGTTTCCATTAGGATATAAAGTCTCTTTGTAAAACTTGTATGAAATTCTTGAAAAAAAACCAACCCAAATTTGATATTATCTTAATCTTTTTCCCAATTTTCAATAGAATATATAGTGTTTTAAAAGACTATTATTTATCATAAGAGAAGAGTCATATTTCGTTTTTCCTCACATCATCATCTAAAGTGATGAGAATTGAACACTGAAAAACGAAGAAAAAGCTTTACTAAATGACAACCAATAAAGTTTCACCTATATCTTTCTAATAGCTTTTTATCAAATTAAAGCTGTAATTCGATATAATTATGCATGATAAATCAGTGATTTTTTTTCCAGTCCAATTATTAAGTATTGAGAAACCATGGTGCCATCGACAGGCTTCAGATTCGTCAATATGATAACCATATGTCATTTATTTGATTTTTTGCAATTTTGAAATCTTTTATTTACAAAGAATTAGTACAGGTAACAATAATTGGATAATTTTAAGTAATACCCTGATAAAACTTAATCTCCATGGCCCCCTTTGTCTGGGTATATGTACCAGACCTTTGGTGACGGTCTTAATTTATCAAATAGCTATCTTTTTCATTTGATCTTTTTAATTGTAATCGATAGCTATCGTCGACGTTAAAATACTATTATTTACTTATTGTAATATTGTAAATAAGTCGTTAATTGCATTATAGTTAAGTCTGTATACTGATAATTGTAGCAGTTTTTAGATTCGATTTTATCTTTTGGTTTGTATGTTTAATTGATGTTTGAGTCAGTGGGGTGGTATGAGAGGATGATATACCATGATGTATCTGACTTTTGGAATTTTTCAAAAGTAATAGAGAGGACAAAATCGAAATCTTCATTATGATATATTTGAAAAGAAATGACAAATAAGTTAACGCTTTATTATTTCGAAATGATAGATAAATAATATAATGCTTAATCATTCATAGAAACCTTCCATATACCATTTAAGGGTTTTCCAAACATTTGCAACTATAATCATTGCAATTCATTTTAAATATTTTATTGTCTTTATGTATTAAAATTCTTATCATTAGATCGAAGAGAATATAATAGAATACTAGTAGTTTATTAAACCAATTATGGGCCCATTACTGGGCATAATATATATACATACATGAAAACAATTGAAAACATCATGATACATAACTAAAACAAAAGATATATAGAAATATTTAACAAAAAAGGAAAGGGATCAATGAAAATAAACACATCAATTATTTTTAATTTAGTTTTTCTCATATCAAAGCTATTATAGATAAATAAAGATCATAATTCATTACAAATTAACTTGTCTTCACAGGATAGTAGTCATATGAATTTTACTCCAGGTCATTACCAAGATTTTATAAGTAGAAACAATATTTATCAACATGTTCGAAAAGGGTTGTTCTTTCTTTATCATAAGCTTTGCAATTTATAAGATACTGACATTCATCTTCTACAGCATAGAAAAACCACAATGGACAACTTTGAGGGCTTTGAGGGCTCTATGATATAAATCTTGACTTGCAGCTGTAAAGCAACAAGACGCTGAAAATATAAGAGCTAAATATTCATAACTTTGGAAATTTTCTAAAGTTTTGCCATACATTTCAAAGGGATCTTTTAAACGTTTCCCATTCTTATTGAAAATTAGAACATTTGTCTTGTTCAAATTTATTTCTAGACACCATTCATCACAATATTGTTCTAATGATATCAGTAGCATTGAAACATTGAAAACGAAACTTGAAGGTTATACAATGAGAAACCTAAATGTAATCAGCATTAGATTATTCAAAAAGGCACAATTTGATGCTACATGTATTTAACATTAATGTTGAATTTCTGGTTAAAATCGTGCGGTCCCGTGCCTTGCCCTGGACGTGTAAATGCCCGCAGCAGAGCCTGTCGAAAGAGGCGACTAAGGGTCTTGGGTTTCTGACATCGGGTTAGTGCTCAGCGTACAGAGCGACCAAGTGTGCCCTAGGTTGCTAAATAGGGTTGCTTCGTCTGCGAGGGTTGTCAGTTGAAGATATGATACGGAAAGCCTGGCCTCTTCACATAGTGAACCACCGTGTGTGCACAGTGCCACGCTTCAAGCACGAAAAAGACCCCTGCAGAAAACTTTATAGTTCAAAATTCATTAAAAAAAAAATTTGGAACATCCAAAAAGGGAAAATTAAATACATTTCATTCGATGGACAGTCATAACGACAAAAGACAAATATTTTAAAAAAGTATAATAAGAATCATGACACACACAAAAAAACAGTTCGGTTAAGGAGGCAAACTGAAGTACCCGGAGAAAAATATCGTCCTCAAATAAAAAAAAATGAAATGAAAGTAAGCTAGCCACATTGTTATGAATTGACAATTTTAGAAAGCGTTATGTTTCAAATTTATCTATCAATTTGTAAAGAATTCAACAACAGAATTGGTTCATGAAAAAAAATCTTTAGTTTCTATAAAAACCGGGAGTGACAATAACTTCAGCGTTTGAAATATTATTGTACCGTTAATTTTAAAGTAATTTGACATGAATAGATACCTTGGCTATTTTAGGGATTAAAGCCTTATGAATCATTTCATAGAAATCGTATGAATATGTATTTAGACTAAAAGCATATTAAAAATTCAATAGTGCTATTAAATCTATGCTAAATCTATTCGAAAACGGAAGTGCAAACATTTTCAGATTAAGGTTTTCAAGTTTAATTGAAAGATGACTGATAATTCATCCAAGAAGATGGTAAATCACATTTTTCTATGATAAAAACCTCAAAATGACCATATTCCTGTTAAATATGGTAATCCGGTTAAAAAAGGGATAGTTCATTTAAGAATAATACTAATCTACTATAATATTATTCAAAACTAAATCTAATTTACTTACATGGCTAAGTCCTAAATAAAACCATCTTTGATGTATGAAAATTTTATCCAATAACATTAAAATACCATGTTTAGACGATAATCGGAATTTATTTACCGTAAAATAGCTCCCTGATATCAACGGATGTAAGATAGAAGAATTTGATTTGCTATTGTTACAGACAAGGTTACATAGTCCATACCTTAATTTGTATAATAAAACAGTATTTCCAATAATATAACAATTATTTACTCAAGTGGGCTTTAACAATTGTACTCCCTCATTGATTTTCATCATTTGGTATGAAACATTTTCGTCAATTAATCTCTCTCGTTATATGTAAATGAATTATTTAATATTTCATATGGTACTCTTGTGAAATCTGTTATCACTTTTAATTCGGTAATCAACCATATGGATGGTTTTACTAGTTTTCAAAGGCTATTTGATATTTGTGTTTTTAATTATAAGACAAACAAGCGGCGATGTAGAAAAAAAATCATCAGATGCAAAATTAATCAAAGATGATCGCTCGGGTGTCACAATTAAAAGGAATCATGCTGTAATTCTCTGCATGCATCTACTGGTGCACTTTTAACCTTTTCATTTCTTGCTCCAAAAGTGCATTTCCATTGGCAGATTCATTGGGGGTTTCCGGAAGTTGGAAAAACCTTTCCGTGTGTAGTTTTGGCCAAATAGGTGGTGTTTCCACTTGTCCACAGTGGGCTGTGTGTGTAACCCTAGCTTTGAAAACATGTGTTATTTGACAAAAAGTTAGAAACTCTACAGGACTGTTATTCAAACGAAATTAATCATTTCATTCTAACATTTATCATTTAACATGAATTTCTAGAAGAGATTTGCTGTTTCTGTGTCTTTCTTTTAAAAGAACATAATCTGATAGTTTATTTCACATTAAAAAATATTTTAAAGTGCAATCGGTTATCATTTTTTGCCTTGTTGAAAAGCAGATGCCTACCCTAGAGGCATTTTTCTTGCTTGGCGTTTAAACAATGTTCAACATTATTGAACTTAGATGGACTTTAAAAGCGAAAAGAAATTTTCTAAAACATATTAGCCTAACAGGGGCATTTATTGATTCTAAAAAAGTGAAAAGTATGAATAATAATAGAACCAAGTTAAACAATTTAATTGAATGAATTTGTCAGAATGTGTATTAACGATACATGTACCAGTACCGTATCCAAAAATATCGAAAAAATTGGGTAAAATGACTTGCTAAGTAAGGGCCCCGCCCTGCACTTGTCATGCTTCAATAATTTGCTACATATCCAACCAATTTTTTGACAAAGAGGAGTCCCAGGCCCACTGTCCACTCCTTTAAAGCCCCTGCAGGTTTACTTTAAAGTTGTGAGGTAGTATGTTGCGAATTTAAGATAAACGCTTGTGCTTGTGACTACTATAGGGGGTTCTTGGTCCCCCTTGAGATGGATTATAACCCCCAAACATTTAGCCATCCATGATAAACACATTATGTAATATTCTAAATCTTACAATAAACCCCACTAAAAATAGGTTATAACCCCTAGTTGACCTCTCTATAACACAACTTTGAAGGTGACCTACATATAAATCCTAATGATAGATTATAACATCCATAGACTTCAGTTAGATAACTCTTTATGAAAGATGATAATCTAAAGATTTTACCAAAAAGGCTGACATAGCCAAATGTTACAGGATGATAACTAGTACAATTCCCTATAGCTATAAAGATATGGTATTGACCATTTCTCCAACAGTCTTACAATTATAACACCCATTTAAGAAAGTTTCTAATATAACCCCTAAAATATTAACATAATGATTATATTCTGTTATTTTTCCTTACATCAAATTGTGTTTAACCCCCATCACTATTATAACCCCCTAAGTTTGCATTGATCATCCATAACCAAGTCTGCTATATAAACAGTTTGAATTACATTTATCATCATTCACAACCTTCTCTAGTGAATAAAATGGGATTTGAAAGAAGCGTATCAAAATATCGATGTGGTTGTTTTACTGAAGAAATATCTCACGACTCTTTCAACTACACAGAAAGAAATGAATACACTAATGTATGCGGTAGGCATCCTGATGAAGAATCTGCAAAGAAGGAACAAAACAGATATACCAAAATGGTTGAAGTAATAGAAAATGCAAGAGACGAACTGATTCAAAAGATGGATACAGACCATGTTATATACCATTTAGCAGCAAGAGAAGTAGTTACAAATTCCCAAAAGGAAGAGATAGTAAAATGTAAGTCAAAACTATTCAAAGCACGAAAGGCTATAGACATGATGATAGAATCAAAGAAAATGTCACTGCACCACATTAGAATGGCATTGATTAAGGCTGGTCAATCAAACTTGTTAACATACATCAGTGAAATAAATCCAAAGGAAAATAGCAACAATGACGATAACAAAAGTGATGTAAAGCAATCTGCTGATGAAAAGTGTATGATTGAGCTTCAAGGGGATTCTTTTGTTGTAGCCAAAGAATACAATGGCCAGACATACATCAACATTCGTAACTATCAGACAATTGATGGTAAAAAATATCCAACCAAACAAGGTGTTTCATTAACCTTATCACGATGGTTAGTGTTAGAATCACAAATGGACTTTATTGACAGTGTCTTTCAATTGTGCTTGGCTGGAGAAGAGGTGGAGGAAGAACTAATTCATTTAGGCGGTGGTGTTTACGTTACTTTAAATTCAAAATTTCCTACAGTTGACTTCCGCCACTTTTGGCAACCAGAAAATGCAGACAAACCTGTTGCTACAAGACGTGGAATACCTTTAAATAACGTCAAATGGCAAAAACTTTCTGATGTCATGAAGGTTATGAGAGACTTTGTTCCAGAACTAAACGATAGTATCATCTGTAGATTTTCGCATGACAACCAATCTGAAATGTACAACTGCTCTGAATGTGAACCATTTTATCACAATGAGGAAGATGTCTTTATATCGCAGAACCAGGAAGGGGATTTGGGAATTATGAAACATGTGATGGTACCAGATTCCACCTTTGAATGATGTTTGAAAAGATAAACAATGATTGAAAGTCATGTGACATTAATGAATATAACACCCATTTTTTTTTGTAATATATATATCTTTAATAAAATAATGTTTATATATTCGATTTTGTTTTATTTACAAGAAAGAAGCAAGAGGTACCAAAGGGGCATTCATAAGCCATTAATCCGATAAAACCAAAGACCAAACTGGTTAACAAAAAACGATACAAGCACAAATAGAAATCAGGTAACACACAAAACAACAGAAATCGATCAACAACGCGAACTCAAGTCGAAACGAGAGTGAACTCAGGTGCTCTAGAAAAGTAATATCATAAGATACAAGAATATCATAAAATAATGTAATTATTTTAAACTATACTCATTTTACTAAGAACAACTGAACAACTCGTATCACAAAGCAAAATGACACAAAAACAAAAACAAGAATACCTGAAAAGAATTTGGACAGATCCTAATCACCCTGCAGCATTTGCTGGACTAGATAAATTAATGAAAGTAATTATAAATGAAGGGAAATACAACATAAGCAGAGCTGATTTGAAAGTTTTTTTATCTAAAGAAGATACATATAGCGTTCAAAAGCCGTCAAGAAAGAACTTTAAAAGAAATAGAGTAATCGTTTCAGGATTGAATGCACAATGGGACGGTGATTTAATGTCAATGGAAAATGTGTCTAAATTTAATAACGGAATTAAATTTGTACTTGTTTTAATAGACATTTTTTCCAGATATTTGATAGTTAAACCTTTGAGAGATAAAAAAAGCGAGACTGTAACCAGAGCGTTGAAATCTGTTTTTACTAACAGGAGACCAAGAACAATTCGATTCGATCAAGGAGGGGAATTTAAATCAAATGTGAAGAAATATTTAATTGCAGAAAAAATTAACGTGTTTTACACGCATAATTCTCAAATTAAAAGTAATTATGCTGAACGTGTCATAAGAACTTTAAAAAATAAAATATATTCTTACTTTATGGAAAAACAAACATATAAATATATAGATGTTCTCCAAAATTTAGTTAATAGTTACAACAACACGCCACACCAATCATTAGGCGATACAACACCCGCATCTGTGACAAAAACAAACGAAGATGAAATTAG
Organism: Arcuatula senhousia; assembly: GCA_963971305.1. NCBI lineage: Eukaryota > Metazoa > Mollusca > Bivalvia > Mytilida > Mytilidae > Arcuatula > Arcuatula senhousia. The sequence goes on from CAXARO010001326.1 coordinate 41,599, forward strand.
ATACATCCAATACTTAGTCAGAATAAAGAAAACAAAAAGCAAGAAAATATTTAAAAAGAAGAGACGGAAACAATTTTACAAATTTAAGCTTGGGGATCTTGTAAGAATATCACAGCTTAAAAGAACATTTGAGAAAGGATATCAAGAAAATTGGACGTTGGAGTATTTTAAAATATATAAAAGAATGAAAAGAGAAAATCAAGATTTATACAAATTAAAAGACGCAATGGGAGATGAGGTCAAAGGAACATTTTACAGATATGAGTTACAAAAGACAGACCAATCAAATACAAAAATGTACAGAATAGAAAAAATTTTACAGAAACGAAACCAACAGGTTTTAGTGAAATGGCTAGGATGGCCATCCAAATTTAATTCCTGGATTTCAAAGAATGCCATCAAAGACATAAAATAAAGTTTACTTGTTGTTAAACCCATTTCATATCAAAGATGAGCTTCAGACTTGTCGTGTCATCTGAAGATGGAAAAGACTTTTTCTTTGATAACAAACCCCACGACTTTAGAGTCAAATTAAACCAAATTATACAGTTGGAAGGGTATTGGGTAGTTGCTGTGACCGAATTCACTACGGAGGAGCGAGATGATTCAGGTCAAAAGCCTGAACTATTCCTTTTTTCTGACATATGCCAAAATACCTTCATTGGAAATAACGAACAACCATTACTTAGAAGAATATATTTCGACAACGAAAAACAAAAGAATATAATTTACCAAAACCCTTATTACATACCTGTAAGATCTGGTGGAATGCAACATATTCATTTTTATTTAAAGGATGAAAAAGGACAAGACGCTTCATTTCTAAAGCAGAAAGTGACGGTATCACTTCATTTGAAAAAATTCCCATTTGTTTTCTAAAATGAATTATGTGACAGATCCAATGATATGGAAACAATTTTATAAAAACATGGCTTCCAATAAATTTAACCCTTACAAATACAGACGTCTGAAAAAAAACCAACAGCCTGGAAGGGGATTACATGGTCGATTCCGAAACTCTTATATGATTTCTGTTAATTCGAATGCCTCCGATGTGGACACTGATTCTATCAAGTCAACAGTGATATCCCCTGTTGCTGCTGGAGAGGAAAGAGCAAATGCGGAAATGAAAGACCTAAAAGAAAATAGAAAACCTCACGTCAAAGTACAAAACATTATAAAAGCAAGAGGAAAAAAGAAAAAGTTCAAAAGGAAAAAATCCAACAAACAATCAACATCCAAATTAAGCAAAAAGAAAACAAAACCTGTGAAAATAAGATTTAACAAAGATTATTACAATAACGCGTGGAATCAAACTAGTGTTAAAAGAAAAAGATAATCATGGCATTTTTAAGTGATGGTAATCAAGAAATTGGGCAACCTATGGAACTTTCTATTTTCTCGTCTCCACCTAATCAAGTTGCTGTGGAAAAAATTACATATACTGAAGAGCGACCAATTTCAAATCTGATTAACGATTCAACGCCCATTGAAATAGTAGTCTCAGGAGCCGGCAATGATTACATAGATTTGAGAAGGAGTCGTCTATATGTTAAAATGCAAATTCTGAAAGAGGATGGTACCAAACTATTACCAAAAGAAAAGACGGGGATAATAAATTTACCATTACAGAGTATGTTTTCAAACATCGACATATACATGAACAATAAATTAATATCAGTAAATTCCAATAATTATCCTTGGAAAGCCTACTTTAAAGTGATACTTTCTTCCGGCAGTGACGAACAAAACTCTCAACTCCAAAGCCAACTCTTCATGAAAGACGACAATCCTATGGATTCTTTAACCTTAAATGCAGGATTTATAAACAGATATGAATATACCAAAGAGTCAAGGACAATTGAGCTGGAAAGTAATTTGTTGGAAGATGCGTTACTTTTGGATAAATATTTGATTAACGGCGTAGACATATATATGAAACTGTTTCGATCCAGTGCTCCTTTTTTGCTTATGTCTGCGGAGAAGACCCCAAAATATAAAGTGAAAATATTAGACGTATTTTTCAGAACGGCAAGGGTTAAAGTAGATCCCGGTGTCATATTGAATCACAGTCGCCAAATCAAAGAGTCTCCCGCTAAATACCTAATCAACAGAAGTCATGTGATACAAAATGTCATACCTAAAGGATCAACTGAATTTTATTGGGATAGCATGTTTCCAAAAGCATTACCATCCAAGGTAGTTTTCGGTCTCGTTGCTCAGAAAGCGGCAAATGGGGATTATACAACTAATCCTTTTAACTTTCAACACTTCAACATGTCCAACGTGACCTTGAAAGTAAATGGCGTAGAAGTATATGGTTCACCTCTTAACCTGGATTTTAGTAACAATAGGAATTACACTGCGGCATATGTCAGATTGTTTGAAATATGCGATAAATGGCAGAAAGATACTGGTTTAAACATAACCTTAAATGATTTTGGGCGGGGATATACATTCATTGTATTTTCACTGGATCCTTCTGACTTGCAAGAAGATTTTCTTCATCTCGTAAAACACGGGAACGCCAGATTAGAAATGAGGTTTAGTGTGCCTACGACAGAGGTTATAAATTGCCTATGTTATTATCAATCACAAGCCATTTTGACCTGCGACGAGACCAGGAACATCAATATTGTGGAACCATGAATGCTGGACAAATAGCAAAGTTGTTAACAGGCCACGAATGTTTAAGGAAAACATTTATTCACATCACAGATATTGATAGACTTCTCACCGTTACCAAGAAGAATTATCCTGGAGTATATATAATTAATCCTGGAAAACATTGGATATGCCTAATTGTCTACAGTTCCCATAAGGCCGAGTATTTCGATAGTCTCGGAAAACCCCTGGAGTTTTACGGAAGTGACTTGTGCAATTTCATATGTTACGACAACTGTGAATGTGTCTCTATACAGAAACAATTACAGTCTAACACTTCAGATATTTGTGGACTCTATGTTGTATTTTTTATACTGATGAGATTATGTTTCCAATTGTCATTAAAAAAAATTTACAAAATGTTTTCTGTAAATACACATGAAAATGATCAATTTATTAAATTATATTTCTCTTATATTTGATTAGTGTTTGTTGTTTTTTTTCTACTAATCGCAAAACGTGACACCTATAAAAACCTATATATTTCCTATACTGATCATTAATAACAAACACTCATGATGGATAACGAGCAAACATTGTTACCCTTTTCTGCCCCAACAACTCTTTATGTCTCAGGCCCTACACAGGCGGGCAAGTCAATGTTTACAAAACGACTTATACAAAATGCAAATGTCATGTTCACTGAACCGCCAGAGAAAATTTTGTATGCATTTTCAGAATATCAACCGTTATTTGACGACATGCAAGATATATCAAATCTGATATTTCACGAGGGCCTACCAGATAAACAGAAGATTGAAGAGTTTACACAGGGTGTCAAACATTCCTTGATTATACTGGACGATTTGATATCTAAAATATCAAAATCAGAAGAACTCTTGCATCTATTTGCAGTGACAAGTCATCATAGAAAAGCATCCGTGGTACTTATTTCTCAATCACTGTACCCTCCAGGGAAATACGCCAAGAGTATTTCTCTTAACTGTGCTAACTTCGTTTTGTTTCGTAATCCTAGGGATATGCGACAATTGATAACGTTTGCATCACAGATTCTCCCAGGCATGACCCAATATTTTATGGAGAGTTTTTTAAAAGCAACAAAAGAGAGATACTCGTATTTGCTTGTCGATCTTTCGCCTCATAGAGAAGACCGACAATACATGCTAAGAACAGGGATTTTCCCCAATGATACGTGTGTAGTCTACAGACCCGTATAAATATAGATGTATTTGCATTCATGCTATCATTTTGTAAAACATGAGCCGTCGTATGAGATCAAACGCAGCATTTTTGAAATTTTTATACGAAACTGGTAAAAATCAAAGAGCTGCAGTTTTATCACATCTGACTTCGGAACAAGTTAACGTGTTATCTGAAGTGGCTTTAAACATTTTCAAAGGAGTGTTTCCGAATAAACAAAAATACATAGAGTCTTTGAAACCATACAAATCTATTGTGTACCAACTGGGATCAAAATCGGTAGGAGTGCGCAGGAAAAAACAATTACTGATTCGTCACAACAAATTGATTCCATATTTATTAAAACCTGTACTGGATTTCTTGTAACAATGGCCAAAGAACTGATTTTGTTGTCCAAAAGAAAATATGAAGAACTTTTAAAATCCGAGAATCGTGAAGATGTGTCTGCAGAAATTACCAATAGAGACGATTTGTCTGAAAGTACGAACCACATAGAACATGTTTCAAATTCCACCCAAACAGGAAACGGACTATTTGTTGAAAAGCTTGAAAATGATGAAAATGGTACGCCAGGAATACTCGATAGACCGACTAAACGAAGAAGAACAAGAAAGAAAGTTATGAAAAGTGTGAAATGGATATCATATTAAATAAATGTTATTCACTATGGCTTTTATTCACAATAAAGTAATCAACTACTTTTATTCTATTTATTTACATTACAATATCCAAACGGTAAGGTTGTGAAGTTGTTTAAAAGTCTCCTCTTGGTGTAAACCATTCTGTACTCTTTTTCTTCGACTCTATTATACAGTTTTCTTTTACTCGCAAGTCTAGAAATTTTACGTGGATTAACTGTCTTGATGCTTTTGACATTTTTGTTCACTACGACATCGCAAATGGATGAAAAGTTTATGAGATCTGAATTTGTCTTATTGTCGAGAGAAAACCCCCTCACTTTACAAGTTTCTCTTCCAGACGCCATTTTGAACGCATAATTTTTGGGACCTCCGGATACGAAATGTGTGATGTATCCGTCTTCAAGCGGAACTTCATTAGTCAGCTGGCCTAGGTAGTTTCCTATTGGAAGTTTTTGTGTAATTGTTTTGTTTTTATCGAAGAAAATAATTGAGTCTGTATCCACATACAATGTGTTGGTACCTGTGATATCTAATAAACCGTAGAGGTTTATTCTTGCCCAACAAGTAGTAAAAGAGGCGATGAAGATGTTAGTCTTAACATCCATCGGTATGAAAAACGGATTGTCAAGATGTTCCACTTGTATGAAATCTTGACTTATAATGTGGAAATCTCTAACGTCTTTTCGAGGGTCCGACAGTAATTGAAAGAACTTGTCTGCCTCATTCTCGTGAAAGAAAACGGTCTGCTTCATATTCAGGCGTTGACCGAATTTGCCCCAAAAACTATTCAAACAAATTTTTGCTAAGCTGCGGAGTCCAGGGTTTTTCTTAATCTGGTCGTAATCTAAATGAATTCCTTCGTTTTTTGCGTAATTTGCTATATATTCCATTTTCTGTTCATCCGTTTTACACTCATCCGGGAAACCCGATGCTTCTTGTTTCAATTTTAAGAAGAGATTGACGTAACCTTCGAAGAGACCACATTCGCCTGTAAAACGATTGTACATTTGAGATTCTGGAAAATGATACACTTCGTATATTTTTTTTATTTCGTACCCTTTCGAAAGAGCTAGCTCCAACTCTGGAGTACACCATGTTCCGACTAAGACTCTTTCTGCATCATTACAAGTGCAGTCATCTTGGTTCTCGCTATCGGCACACTTTTTACAGAGCGGAAATTTCAATTTACCATTGGAAACATATGGTAAAACTGGATGAAACAAAGTTTTGTTTGGTAAGATCTTCACCTTAGCAAAGCCGAAATAGTTGGAAAGATCTTGGAAATCAGAAGTGATGATGACTGGGTGACCTATGGGATATTTAGCATACTTGTTGACGCTCGGGTACAAACTGAAATATAAAAAAGAATGAATATATGTACGAAAGGATATGGAGTAATTGTCACACATGACACCATAATACACTTGTTATTATTTTTTATGGGCTGTATGGCGATGTTATTCCTCATAAGCAGCATAGGAATCCCACAATTTAAAAAGTGTTAATAAACATAAATCTAAATCACAGATCGTTCTAAAACACATATTGAAAAAAAAAGAAACATTGCTTCATTAACAAAAAACAAATTACCTTGTGAAATCGTAATATTCAATGGTTTCCCCCTGTTCAGTGCATTCATGATACAACTTGATTGCATTGGTTCTACCGCCAAAAAAACTATCCCTCACATTCAAACGATCTGCAATATCTAACGTAGATACGTAATCTCTCATGGAGTCATATTTGGCTAACTGTTGGTAAAAGTCGTGCTCCCAGATGCTGACATATTCATACCCTAAACGTTTAAGTTCTCTCTCTTTCTTTTTGGTCATGTAAAAAAGTTCGTTCATGGAATGTTTTGTAATGGGATGCGTCGTTTTTGTTCTATCATGTGGGTAACAGGTGTGGCAACCGTGGAAATAACAACCTATAAATAAAAAATAATAAATATATATATATATATATATAACATATATTTATAAACAATATGAATATATATATATATAATATATGTTTATAAACAATATATAAATATAAACAATATATTTATAAACAATATTGCCGCCGCCAGCCCCACACACACACACACACACACACACACACACACACACACACACACACACACACATATTTGTCTATAGTTATATTTTACGCACCTAAGAACTCATATGCCGTTTTTTTCCTCGGTGTTTCGACATAGCCGTCTAATCTGTAATTTGTTCCGGGTACCCTGTGTTCTCCTCTACCATTCAATGCGTGCTGTATGTTGAGTAGTTTTCCTTTACGTCTGCTACTTTCCATCAACCATTCCAACCATTGAATGGAAACCTTGCTGAAATTATCTCTTGATACGTACCCTTCTGACGGTACTACTGCAATAGGACTTTTCACAAACACTGTTTTGCCTAATTTGTACGTGTTTGAAGACTCCAGCGTTTTTTTGGCTTCCCATTCACCATTGGGTAATCGAACTTGAAGCAGGCCATTTTCATATTTCGACGGGCACTTTACTGTCTCGTTATTTAGTAGATTTGTCACATGGGTTTCGTAGTCTTCCTTTAGAAACAATTGTCGGTAAATTGCCTGACACGCTGACGCAATGGTGACAAAATCGTATGGATCTATACCATCCTCGCGTGTCATATCGCCTTGCTCGTTAGTCCTGGTGGATGATGTCACTTCCATCATGATTTTACGGAATTGCATGCAGCCGCGCCTCAAAATGTCTACGTCTGATACACAGTAGTTGTACATTTCACGCTGAAAATTGAAAGTCTCGTTTTTTTGGGTATTGTACCACTTCCAGAATGTTTTTGCCTCTTCTTCCCCCATGTACTTGACTCCATAATAATGGGCATCGGGATACGGACCTATATATGACTGATGTTCTGTCGTGTTAAAGAGATGTGGGAAGTAGCCTTTTTGTAATTCTTGTAAACCAAAACACTTAGGAATTTTGGACAATTTCATTCCTATAAAATTAATCGAGTCCAGAAATGTAAGGTCCAAATTTTTGGACACATGCATATACACTATCTTTGAACCGTCAAAGATGATTTTATCGGGTTTGACGCTGTGGTGGTTAATCAAAGCATTAAGAATAGGGTAATTATCAAAGCCTTTTGCGTTGTGGGCTATTAGTACCGTGTTTTTGTAATACGTCGTCATGATGTGTGAACAGAATTGGTAGGGAACGTCCTCGCCCTTGAACACGCGTTGTCTATAACCACAACTGTTTTCACAGGGTAATAGTTTGGTATTATTTTTCTTGACAACTCTACACTTGTCACAGCGACTTCCGCAAACGTTACACTTTGAATCTACGGTTAATTCATCATTTTCACATTTGACGCAAGTCGATTGTAAAACGGCAAAATTCACCTTATGTTCCTCTAATCCACACCAAGATTGCTTACAGTTGGTACAAACTCTACATTTCTCACATCTTGTTTCTTCAGAACATTTATTCTCACAGGGAGCGTCAAGAACATAACCTTGCTCGCAGGTCATCTTTTCGTTTTGAGTTGTTTCAAAATCGTAGAAAAAGTATTTTCGTGGTTCTTTTTTGGTCGTTGAAACTGTTTTACGTTGATAACATAAATGTAATTCCGTTTGGTATTCAAAACAATTTTTGCATTTCCACTCTCCACATTTATGATGTTCCGGTGCCCGTTTTTGTCTACTTAAAACCTTTTTACAATGTTGGCATTGATAAAATTTTTCACACATCGATTTATCCCGACCTTTTTTCGATGGTTTTGTATTGTGTCTCTCGTAACAAGATTCACTGCGACATGTTCGCCGACATAGAGAACAAAAGACTTGATCGGTACCTATTTTACATTGGTGGCTACCACATACATCACATGTTTCCACGCAAGCATGTTTTCCTTTGTTCTTGTACGGTTTCAAACAATTTTCACAAAAGTATCCGTAACCAAAAAAGCCATTTATACTACCGATGCCTTGGAAATGACCTGTTCCATCTGAATTTTCGATAAGATACAAGTAAATATTTTTGCGCTGTGTGTTTGTATTAATGCGACAAAACTTGTTGCCCAGTTTTGCAGACAGTACTAAAATATTGATGTCTAATAAGTTTTCAAAACATCCAATATCTCTAATACTTAGTGGTTCGTTGCGAGGGAGATTGGCTTCTTCGCACAAGGTTGATGCCATGGTTTTGCTGTATGATTTATTCTTCAAGGCTGCGTCGCTGACGTGTTTATAATAACTCTTGGTTGTAATGCGGTGTTTTATCACCTTTTGGAATGTGTTCATGTGTTTGTCATTTTTTGTTTCTTCTTTCCATTTGTTAAATGGTACAATTTCACAAAGTTTTAAAAAACATCTACCGATGGCCGTTGCCAAACACATTTGATCGTCATTAGATACTTGTAACAATGACCTTTTTAGAGCAATGGAATTGTTGGCCCCTTTAAGTCTTGTTATGGGTATTGTACCACTACCGCTTGGTACGGATATGTTACCAATGGTTATTTGCATTGCAGTATCTAAAGGTAGATTTTCCTCAGAATTCAGCACATGTTCGACTGCTTCCATGACCCTCTGTGAATTTATGTTGGACCATTTATCTAATGGTACGACAATCGAATTATTAAGATCGGGATGTGAGATAATAACTCTCCCTAGGTCATTGTCGTCTTCCCTGGCTTTGTTCAAAACGTCGTCAAACATACCTCCCAGCTCTTTGCTAAGATTACGAAGTGGTTTATTTTTCCAAGTATCTCTAAATTTTACTTTATACGTAGTTTCCCGGGCCAGATTTTTTGAGAAGGTTTTTTGTCCAGACATTCTAAATAAATAGGGTTCTTCTATTTCTTCGCCATAGCCCTTTTGCTCAACATCATTTACTGTCAATGCGATATTTGGGTTCTGAGAGGTTGTGTCCGAACTTGGACATATGTATTGATGCCGTGACAAGTGTGTTGGTAGTACGTGTTCGTTTTGTAGGTTAGATCCACTTTCTACTCTTGTGCCATACTGAGTATTGTCACGTGCGTACGTATAACTTGTGGAAGGTAGGTCTTCGTTTTGGAAGTTGGTATAGGGTACGTTCACATAAGCAGTGTTATAGTAAATGTTGTGCTGAGATGTTATTGAAGGTGTGATCTGGAATTCTTCACTATCTGTATAATTTAAAGTGTCAATTATATTTGGTGGGTCCAGTGCCGTTTTTACGATTGGATACGTAAAGATGTCATAGTCCGTGTTGTTCGAAAAACTTGTATGAGGTAGATTGGAAGTATTAGGGGAATGATCGTTTAACGTGAAATTGTTTTGTACATCTGTTTTCACGTCTTGACTCTGTATCGTATCCACAATTTCGTGGATTTGCAAATGTTCCGTCAACTGACATGATGAATAAAACCTCTTATTACACCATTTACATGTTAGTAAATCATTGAGTCTGTCCAAAACATGCGAGTTGTTAAGAAGAAGGTTATCAATGGCCCAATATATCAAACTGTTGGTGTCTGTAAAATTGCTTAAAGTATGTGTCAGATTGAACGATTGAAACTGTCTTATTCTGTTCTTTATTAAAGGGTGATCAGTTAGATCATTTTCGTTGGCCCATTGTTGTAATTCATCTATAGATGCGAAATTATTTACAATATTGTTCAAGCTTGGTGGTTTATGTTTCATGTTTTTGAGTGAATTCTTGCTTACTGAAAAATAAAAGGTTTTCTTTGTGTAAATAATATATTTAATTTCAAACTATGAATATACATAAAATAGCTGGACATTTTATAGGTCATTCCATTAACTTATGTATTTTAAAAAGAAAATGTTTGTCCACAATATATAGTCTTTTTTTTTTAACTGTTCTGTATGTAACTTGTTCAACTGTATATACATGTATTATTTAAAATAATTCCTAAAAACATGTATCCCAAATATTTATTTTTATTCCTTACCTTAGGTTTCATCTCCTTTTCCATTTGATTTAACTACCATTCTTTACACTTTATTTAAACCCACAAAACATTATGTAATGCTAAGGTTGATTTCCTTAAATATATTAGGTCACAATGTCCAAACTATTTTACCTAATGAACTCTTATAACTATATAATGGACCATTATGTATTCTTTTCCACATGAGAGAATACAGTCTGTGTGTGTGTGTGTGTGTGTGTGTGTTCATTGATAATTGGTTATGAATTATTCACTTTTTCATTCAATGAACAAATCAGAATCATTTGAAAACTCCATGGAATCCATTTCAATATATAATCAACAGTGTCCAAGTAGTAAAAGAGCAATTCTATCTGTAACTAAATATCCCCCAAAACAAAAGAAACAAGTAATACTGTGAGAGAGCTGAAAAAGGGATACCTACTGTAAACATAAAGTCTTATTATTATTAATAATCATAAAGATCATAAAATTCGTTCATGCACATCTACATACAATGTTCTTCCATTATGCAAAGTTAACTTTCATCAAGGGGTTTATGAGGAATTGTGCTTACCAGAGATGTAAATTGACATACAGAGATGATTCCTATGTGCAGCCCAAACAACTTTGTGAGGTGTATAATCACAACCTTTTAACCATTCATAAATTTTGAATACATTGGTAAAAAAAAATAAATAACTTTTTTCATGTGTAGATTACAACTGGAATTTGATTTTTTTTTATTTCATTAACAACAAATGAATATAATTATAAATGTTTTTAATAAACAGAACAAATAATCAAAGTTTACATTTCATCACACACACAAAAAAAATATACATCTCATAATGGGAATGGAAAAGTTGTATATTATCTCTATAATGTAACTTAACAAATGGACTTTTTCTTTAATTTTGATCTAATATTTCACCCTACAAACAATCTATAAATAAACACAGTTTAAATAACATTTTTTAGTTTAAGAACCACTTCAACAATAAAATGACCAAGTATTTTTTTTTTGACAAAATTGTACTACTAAATAATTCAGATGAAGTATAACAGTCAGTACCATTAATGGCATTAAAAATCATTTCAAATGGAAGTCTTTTGAAAAAAAAAATCTTTTCAGTTTCATTTCTTTCATAAAAAAAAACAATATACATATCAAAAACATAACCTGATTGAGCATTTGTTAAAATACCAATTCTTTAACAATAATCAGTGACTAGAACAATAAAAACAACAAACAGAATGGATGGCACAAAAAGTGACCTTTGACTTCAGTAAAAAGGGGTTAATCTTGTTAATGCTTAAGTATTATTATATGATTTTATAAGTTCACAACTCAATGGAAATGTAAAATATAAAACCATCAATTTAAACTTAACAAGTATAAAAATGTATCAAAAGTATCAAACATAAAAAAACATATATACACAACACTGACCTGTAAGCACCTAAGAGTTTCAATATGTAAAATATCAAAAATACTTTGATAACAAAAAACACCTGAGTATTTGGACAATATTATGCATAAAAAATCAAGAAAACAATATAATGAAAGCACTAGTATACTAGCTTTATGTACATAAACAATAAAAAATAACAAAAATGTGTTGCCTTGAGATGAAAAAAAAACAGGTATTGAGAGTAATGGAAAAAAAAAGACATAATACAACTTTTCATACTTAAAACTTTCAATGCATTTGTAATAAACTGAAAATCCTTTAAAAAAAATTTCTAATAGTTTTGATGAATATGAATTAATGTATTGACATATGGTCACAAGATAAATCATTTATATGAAACTACAAATATATAAACACACATATAATGTTAACATTCAATACTTTGTTGCCAAATAATGGTCATTGAATGTTATCATTTTAGAGTTCTATATTCATGATATTTTGCAACAGAATTTTAAATTTGTAGAAAGTTTATTTTTAATATAAAGCTTGTATGTACCTCATACATGTAAAATATTACAATATTTTAATAACAATGACCCTGAGTATATATTAACAATAGCATGCAAAAAAAAAATGAGAAAACAATTAATAAAAGAACTGAACTAGTTTTATGTACATAAACTACCAAAACAAAAAAGTGTCCCCTTGAGATATCCATTTGACAAAACAAAGTCCTTGAAATAAAAAACACAATACAACTTGTCATACTTAAAACTTTAGATGGTGTCATAATGAACTGAAAATCTTTAAAATAATTAATCAAATGAAATAAGAAATATTTTATATAAGGACATATTATGATGTAAACCAAATGTCTCTTCATGTTTAGGTTCCTAACCTTCTTAAAACAACAGTCTAAACTTATGGGCATGACATTAAAATTAAAATCATTTTACTAACATAGAGACACACATATAGGGTTAACACAGAATACCTTGTTGTCTAATGATGGTATTGACAAATCATTTTAGATTTCTAATACTTTAAATGTTGTTACAAAAGATCTTTCAATGTTTTTACAAGGCTTCTTCTGCAGTTTTCTTTTTTTGGTGTCTGGTCCTGGATGCAACAGGGCTAGGTGTTTCTACCTTTACCTCTACAAGTTCCATTGGTGGTGCTGACGGTTCAGGGGATGAGTCATGTGTCCCAATAATGGCTCTTTCAGGTGTTGATTCTTTGCTATTACTGCTGGATGAAGTAAAAGGTAAAAATCGGCTTAGAGACACTTCTGGTGTGGATGAATGGGGTGGAAAGAGTGCCATAGGTAATACGGTCCTGTCTGATCTAGCTTCACTGCTACTGAGGGAGGAAAGAAACCGGTTAGGAGACACTTCTGGTGTTGATGAATGTTGAGGAGTGAGGGGTATTGACCTTTCCATGGATGCTGTCATACTTGCAAAGGAAGTCTGAGTTTGAGAGATCTGTGTGGCTTCAGATGGAGGATGTGCATACTGGAACTGTTGTCGCTGTGTCATTGACTGATGAAACTGTTTAAGCAGTCCTAAGACAAAGAATAATGTCAGAACGCCAAACCAAATCCAAAATCCTAAAAAAAAAACATAATATTTATTTACATATTCAGGTTTTGTGTAGTTTGATGTTTTTTAAATAATAAAGCAAAAACATTAATGATATAAAAATAAGGAAGAAATGTATCCCTTTGACAGTAGGTGTACCTACCAAACAGGAGGTTAACATCCACAAAAATCACAACTCATTTGTGTTGAAGCTACATACCCCATTTCAAAATCCACCCTATGAGTAGTTCCTGAGAAATGTGTAAAAATGTTCTGAAGTTCTGATAAACATAAAGCCAACATGTGGCATTCCTTAAAATCACTTACATGATCGAAATCTTGTGTTCAAAATACATACTGTACTAATTTTCAAATCCTTCCTATGAATAGCTGCTTTTTTACATATTGATATATACTTAAGTCTAATAAACATTAAGTTGACAAAATGATACCATTCATGTTGCTGGAACTGTAAATCCTTCCTATGAGTAAGTAGATTTTGTGACATGTGTGATGAAATTTGTTCTGTGACATACACATGAACATTAGTTAAACTTAATGTTCCATGTTGCTAAATGACATGGGGTATAAAAATGACTACTTGATCTATAAAAATATTAACAACAAATATTACAGAAATCTTCAATTAACATGTACTAATAAATCTCAAGTAGTTTTTTTACCTGTAATGGTTGTCTTTATTGTGTGATTTAAGCCTTGATTACCATTGATGGGTGCTAAAATAAAAAAGTATATATACATTATAAATATGCTGATTGACTACATTTTTGATCAGTGATTAAACTCTTTTTCCCCTGATCAACAAAATAAAATTCCAAACTTAAAAAACAGCATTTTGTGTTGTGGTAAATTTTAATGAATTAAGAGGTAGATGATTATTGTTCTTGTAATATATGAATCTATACTGAAAAATTTTGTGACAGGGAAATTTGGGATAGAAATATTTGTGAAAATGACTCTTTGTGTAAATTGTGTATAAAATATTTACATGTTACATGTATATGAATTATATCAATATCACAGTTTTAACTTAATCATCACAAATAATTGAACCATGTGAAAATTATCTCAGACATAAGATTTGTCAACTGCAACTAATACATGTAAATTAAACTTTTCTTAAAAGTCATGAAAATATACCTGAAATTGTTGTTTTGATCTCAACAGGTAGCTTCTTTGTTTCTGTCATTGTCTTGCCAGGTTCTATAATGAAAAAAAAAACATATTTAATAAAAATAATCAATCAATCAATTTTATTTGCCATATAAATCACACTGGATTTGTGACAATCAAATCAAAAATAAAAGTAACATATACGTAAACATAGCAGGCCTTGCACAACTATTTCATCTGTGACTAAAGATATATAGAGTCCAAAGCCTGCCCCCCTTCCCCTTATATTGTAATAAATTGTAGAACAATCCAATTGAATGTGCCAAAAAAAAAACTTACCAGTTGTTGTTTCTTTCTTTTTGTCCACATTCCACTCTAATCCAGCCTTCATTTTGGGAACTGTAAAAAAAAAAAAATTATGTATGTCATGTATCAACCACTATAATATAATATTCAAAATGTGTAATCAAGGACACCTATCTGGCTTCAATGAACTAAGCTAGTTGGCTATGATGTTTTCATAATAGTAAACACAGCTCACCAGTTGGCATGAAGTGGCCCACACTATGGTATTCGTTTCAGTGAATAATTTCCTTATGTTGATTTGAATTTTTCATGGTCCAGATTTGAAAATTTATAGGTCTTGTGTGAATAATTCTTAAATGCGACATTTTTTTATTTAAGGAAGAGGGGTTTTTGAATGATTGAAACAAAAAGGTCTTTTTTTTTAAACTGGGAATTTGGGATTCATGGATCTTTAATCTGCGAATTACCCCCTCATATTAAAATGTATGTCACTAGGTTAAAGTAATAAATGAAAGGAACATGAGTAATCTATGTAATAATGTTTACCACATATTTGGTTAGTGCAGGTCCATGTACAGTTGGAATCAAAACTGTGGTAAATTCTTGGCGGTTCGTGGAAGTCTACCAACTTAACCACACATCTACAACTCTCTGATTGTATTTGTACAAATACAACCTTTTCTCTAATGTCCACTTCATCACTGCAGAAACAATTTGCAGTTACTGTTTCATACTTGCACTGTGCTAAAGCAGTAGCAAACAAACACAATATCGTGAATAACCGCGCCATTTCTTGTTGTGGATTGAGGGAGAACATGTAGGGGGTAGGAAAACACAGTTACAAAATTTTATATTTGGAAAATTATGTGAATTGATCACACCATTCAATTTTTTCAAATATATATCTTTTTGTTTTATTTGTTTTTATTTTCAAAATGAGAAACTATAACATTTTCAATACAATGACGGAATATCTATTACGTAAATCCCTTACGGGTTACATTTAGTAGAAATCACTGAAATGGATGGGAGTAGATCTGATATCTGTTCCGGTACTTTATTTTATCGGTTAACATATTCCATTTGTGAACGATGTTCAAGATGTCTTGTAATGATTACAGTTATTGAAAATTGAATTTTTACATAATAATTTCTTATTGTCTATTTTCCCAATATTTTTACATGTCTATGTCTGTGAAATGATTTAATATTATATGAATATTTTTATTATTACAAAACATTTGAATTTTTTTTTCATATAAATAAGGGCTTATATATATACCTATCATATTCCCTGTCATTACAGCATATGACTTTTTGTAAGTATTTACTTTTAGTTATGAAACACATTTAATTAAAAATGAAGTAATAATTACTTATATTTGAAAAAAAAAATATCATTCATAGTTTATTTTTCATTTAAGTTTTCTTTTTGTTTACTGTCATTTTTATATACATGTATCAGTGAATATTTTTGTTAATTTTCAGAATTCTCCAAAACTAAACTTAACTTCAAGAATGGACATAAAAAGAGAAACAATCAATGAAGGCCAGAGAAGGTAAGAATTATTTGATCACAAATTTCTTATTTAATAACAATGGTAATATTTACAACAGTTGATTGACAAAGCCATTCTCTAATACATGCACCTAACTCTATAATGAAAAGAACTTGTTTAAATTGTTTTTCTGGTGATGTTGAAGAAGAAATACATCTTTTATGTGTTTGTATAGAAAAGAAATATCACATTTGATTTGTTACTGAAAAAAAATATCTAAATTTTTCAATTATGTTCAATATTTTAAAATTGATTTTTCCCTGACTCATACAGTAATGACAAATTTTAATCATTTCTGTCATACATATGTATGATATATTAGACAGAGACAAAGAAAATAATTTCATTGGTGTTTCAAATTTGTAGTCAATAAATAATTAACACAGATATTGTCTAGATAGATATGTTAACTATCATGTGATGTCATCACTGTTTTATTATATACAATCTATTATTTTCTCTTCATTGTTGTATAACTTTCATTGCTCCTAATAGACATCCTGCTTTGTAATAAATGAAAATAAATTTCCTCTTTCCAGTTTAAGTGAGTTGTGTCCATATACAGAGTTATGTTATATTTGTAACTGGTTTTATCAGTCCTATTGGTGTTAATCTGTAAACAGGGACTTGTACAATATATTTAATTTTTTTTTCTGTATTTAAGGCTAATTGTTTTTTATACATTCTTTCAGATTATCAGAAATAACCATGCTTAATCATTTGGAATCAATTCTCTCAACAAACATTGAGAATTTAGCCGTCAAAATACTCTATGAAACCCATTTAATAGAATTGAAAAAGAAAAGGTTGGCAGAAGAGATGAGCTTTAAAAGGCATGTTAAGGCAAGGAGGCGTCGTCTGCTGGCAAGGGATTGATCAAATGAATGTTAAGTGTTTACCTGAAGAGGAATGGACATTCAATTTGGTTGTATGGATATTTGTGGTGAATAACATTTTTTAAATTAAACATGATAAAAGTTTTATAGTTTTTATTTGTTTTATTCAACATTCTTGACATGATATAAACAATTTATTTAAACACATAGTAAGAAACAAGATGTACTTATGAGGCATTCAAAAGCCAATTAAACCGATAAAACAAAGACCAAACTGGTTAACAAAAAACGATACAAGCACAAACACACAAAACAACAGAACATTGATCAACAACGCGAACTCAAGTCGATACTAGAGTGAACTCAGGTGCTCCGGAAAAGTAAGCAGTTCCTGCCTGTTACAACACACCCGTCGGGCTGTCAATTGTCAATTCCATGTGTCAAATCCAAAATAATAAACATACATTGATTTCACAAAATATGGAGGAATATACCTACACGAATAAATACATTTAAAGTTTGTTACAATGGAAATTACTTAGTCTTTTTAACTTCTCTGATACATAGCCCTTGTTATGTGTTGTATAATAGTTGTTAGATAGTTCCATTGGTTCCATGATAATGATATTCCTTTAATGGTAGGTTTGTTGTCCAGGAATTGGCGAATGTCTACAATTGTTCTGCTGTTATATTCACAAACAGTTAAGATATATTCACCAGGCAGACGAAAATGTTTAATATAAGAACATAAAGACTGGTTAAAATTAAGATTTTGCTCAGTCAATTCGTAGTCAGTTATGTTTGCGTTTTGTTTGGAAGTTATATATAAAGTAGTGGTTATCCATAAAGTAGAAATCAAGATCACTATAACTCCAGTCCATTTCAGTATGTTTATATGAATTTCATATTGATAGTACATGTCCGCCAAACTAGATGCAATGCTTTTTCCTGATAAAGAGGAAACAGAATTGATTCGGGAATGAGACATGATTGAGGCAAAATATACCTTACTGAATTACAACTTCTCTCTTTCAATTCTAAAAGGTATATGGACTTGTTCCTTGATTTCAACACTATTTAAAAAGACCTTTTTATTTGGCGAATGTTTTTTTTTTTTTAATAATCCTTGAGTAATTACAATGATCATAAAAAAATTAAATCACTTTCCAAATGAATGGATATATGTTAAGGAATCAAAGATGGTTTGAAATTAGGTCAACTTGTACATTTTCCTTCAATGTGGGAGTTATAATCTGAATAACAATGAAGAGTGTTATATAAAGACCATCCTCTAACATCTGGTTATGTCAGCCTTTTTGGTCAAATCTTTAGATTATCATCTTTCATAGGAGTTATCTTACTGAAGTCTATGGGTGTTATTTGACTACACGTTGCGTGGTTACAATCTATATCCTTAGAATTTATATGTAGGTCACCTTCAAAGTTGTGTTATAGAGAGGTCAACTAGGGGTTATAACCTATTTTTAGTGGGTTTATTGTAAGATTTAGAATATTACATAATGTGTTTATCATGGATGGCTAAATATTTGGGGGTTATAACCTATCTCAAGGGGGACCAAGAACCCCCTATAGTAGTCTTGTGTACCTTTAGAATTTTTTTTTAAGCTTTTGACATTTAGTCAATATATAGAGTTGCATTATGTTCTGTTTTGGGTTTTTAGAAATTAACCGAAACAGGGATCGAGGAATACTGGTTAGTTATGTACTAGCCGTTGCTGCTCTACTTACTCGGCCATAATTAGGGGATTAATATGAAAGCGGTGATAAAATGAACATGAAATGATGATGAAGTGGCGGAAATGTGGACACAAGACCAATTGGGGACGAGCCTGCTACTGGAAAAAGCCGGGATTGTAAGATCTGACAATTTAGTCTCCTGCATGGAGTCTTACCTTACTGAGACCTAAAGTAGGTGCTATTGTTATAGAGACCTTCAGTAGGTCCTACAGTAAGGTTGTTTAAGCATGTAAAGAACTCTAGTTAACGCAAAAAGTAGAGAAGAGAATATAACTTCCATCCACTAGTTCACGTTAGGACTAAGTGTTACGGTAATTGTCGTATCTGCAACAAAGCTACATACATGTATATACAGCCATGTAGCTATGCAAATGCTTCAAAGTTGTTTTAAAATTTGTAGAAAATAAGCATTATTTTACTGAGAAACAAACATTTATTGACTTTCATAAAACCACGTCATAAATTGTTTCTACTCATTTTGTATCTTTATTCAATTTCATAAATTTCAATTAAAACTTCAATAGTTTGTTTTATCAGGATGAAAGTTGAGTATATAAAGCAGATGATTAATATATCAGCATTATTGTTGCAAAAGTATGGATCGATTTGCCTGAAGACTAGTCTTTTTTTACAGAGCAGAATAATTATGCACTATTGATAGTTAATTAATTAAAGTACAAAAAACACTAGGAGTTAATTTATTTATCTTTCTTTGCTTTCATCGTCAAAATGTTGATTGTTCATTTGGAATAACTCACAGGAGTACAATAAAAGCCGAGATATTACGAATGGAATATACCAGAAGTGCGTGCAACAAAATCACAAGAGAACATTATTAAATATAATTGTCCGCTACATAAACAACAAAGAGTTAGAGTTATTGATTCAAGCACGGGACAAACGCAGACATAATTTAGTCGTTTTATTCGTTTACCTTTATGGTAATTTCGCGAAAGGCGGAATAATAGACACATACTGGGAAAGAGTTTATCATCAGCGAAATCCGATTTAACGATGGCGGTCGACCATTTCATAATGAGAATCTTATATAAATGAAATTAATCGGAAAATAGCAACGAGCAAAAAGCTGAAATCAAATATATGGCTTTCAGCAACGTTTTTTTTTTCTGAGAGATGGTCTCTAAAAGTAAATATTAATTAAACAGATTTCTCTTGTATCACAAAACATTTCAGGATTCGTTTCAAAAGATTTTCTAGACGAGTTAAAGTTAATATTTACCTTAATTACAATATATAGAGGTCGGACTAGTGAAAGTCTAATTTGTTTACACCTGAAAAGGATTCTAAAAGTATGATTCATTTAATGAAATACTAAATCAGTAGAGAGTTTATGGTTTAGCCGTTAGAAAGATGTATAGTGCACATTAGAGATCATGTATCATTAGTTGCAAAAAATGCCATATTAACCTGTTGATATTTTCATCATATTGTAAAAAATCCTTATCAAAGGTTTGTTGAAAACAATTGTTACATTATTAATAAAATATTTATCTCTTTCTTTAATAAATGCATATACATATATATACAATATTTTTCTGTTTTAAACTTTTTCAAAGTTAATAGTTTTCAACTAAATGCTGACTGGGTATTTGGGAAACAGTAAATTTTCCCTCATGCCCATGCAGTCAATAAGAATTAATTATGTTATGCCTAAATGGTCTACACCTAATTCTGTACTTGTCAGCACGATCGCGTTATGGTTGTTGAAAAGCTTTTTGTGTAATTTTGCTTTCAATTAAACTTCTATTTGTATTAGAATTAACTATGCAAAAAGATGTCGTTCTTTGTTTGTTGACATAAATGCATATTCCATGATTCCCAACAATGTCATTCTTTTTGCTGAGTTTTCACATATGTACGTGAGAAAATATCATTCAGTAAAGCTTTGCATGCAAACATGAACCATGTAAACCGTCACCTGGTTCAACCCCACTTACCCCATTCTAGAGCAAAAAGACAAATCCAAAAAAGTCTAAAGCTAAACAAAGCAAAAATGGTGGCACAACAACTATCAAACACTCACTATATCACGACAGACATTAATGGTTCTGTCCAGTTATTAAATACCCAACCTCTGCGCAATGCAAATCATGGAAATGTGATAAGAGTTTGTATATTCTAATGTATATAGAATTCCCTAGCTATCAACCATCAGCCTAAACACATGCATTAAATCACCCTTTATATAATATACTAAACGCGCCTTTTAAGAGAAGAGCTCTGTTGCTGTCATTTTCGATTTGTCAACAATTATTAAACAAATTTCTCCTTGTAAAGAACAAATCTCCCTCAGGACTTATTAAGTTTTCACTCCCTAATAAAATAGTGAGATGATGGATTACGTGAGATGGTTTTGGTTCTCGCGGGATTTGAGCGAGAAGATATAAGTAAATAATTATGTCGTGTATGCCCCATGTGGAATTGAAAAGAAAACCATTTTCGAGATAGCCAGACACTTATAAAAATTAGGCGTAATCCCTTACATGGATAGATCTGTCTGTTTTTAGAACAGAAAGAGCAACAATCATTTTCATGTATTATTCAGGCACGTTATCGTTTATAATATTGTCATAACTGATATTTGTGTTCATCAATTACACCATCACGTTTAGATTTCATTGATAGTTTCTTTGTTTTCTTTACTATTTGTTTTTTTTATAAAAAAAAACAAAAACAAAACAAACGAAACGCATTTTTAACACTTTTATCGTTTAGCTATTTAAAATGTAACCTGTTATAATTATTGGTTTATAGGGGCGAACGTTAGTATGGTGTAATACTACTTGTGATTCAAGAACAATGCTCTGCACAATAACAGAGCAACCAATTAGGATGCAGCGATCTATGTAATTACAAATGTTACATAATGATTTTCCAATAACTGCAATCCGTTTTATCACTTTCAAAGTCCAGAAGTTCATATATTGGACGAGTTATTAATACAACGCAGAGTAATCCCCATTTGACTTAGATATTAATATTTAGTAAATTTATGCATTTTTTATCTATTTTTGTTAAGACCAGATTTAAGAAATACGGCATTTAACACTTATAGTTAAATATGAAATATATTTGTTTGCTCTTAAGTGTGTGTGTGTGTGTTTAAGTCCCTTTTCGACGCACATGTGCCATATATATGCGGAGGGGAGGCGGTAGTAATTCTGTCAAACGTCGAGCTTATCGCATCATCACAAGGTTAGAACTCCTGTGTCCATATCTGTCCATTGGACATCCTCACAATGTCAGGGCATCTGTGTCCATATCTGTGAGGATGCCATTGTTAAATAAGTGCGTTCATTGTTCGGCCAGTCAAACGATGCAAAATTTGGTTCACAATGAAAATTGTATACAGATCTGTGCCATTAGAAAACCACTGTTACTATTTTGCTAATTCGATATAGTTAATGTCAAGTGGTTAATAGAGTATATGTAAGTATCCTTGATATAATTGTTGGTAGAAAATAATGACCAAAAAAAGTTCAATTACATGTTTTTCTAAACATTGTTAAAAGTTATATACATACATTTGGCGATTTTTATTATAACCAGTAAATAGACTCCGAATAAAATAATTTTGTGTCATCATTATATACTTCATATCCATTCTTTTGGAAAATTAAATCGTGGACATACATGACATATGTCCTATCATTTTTGCAACTTTTAGGAAACAACACTATCTGAACGCCCAGAATATAATAATTACGATTATCTTAAACAAAGGTGACATAATTGGGGGTCCTGATCACGTATCACGGAGAATAAAAAATGCAAATAACGAAACACGGAAATATGGCTAAATTTTTGTTCACGGATAAAAGTTTGACTGTGTATTCCTGTAAAGCATGCCCCAAACGAATCACGGACAAAATATTCTGCTGAGAACGGTTCACGTGCAATATCTAATCACGATGCACGGAAAAATATTTCAACAAATCACACTTCACGGAAAATAAAAATTGCCAATAACAGAGAACAAAATAAACCTATCGCCCCCTCTCATAATTTGATGTTTTTTATGTTGGTAAAATTAACTTTCAGAAACTTAAGTCTTTTTATACCCCCCGCTTGAAAAGTGGGGGGTATATAGTGATAGGGGTGTCCGTCCGTCCGTCCGTCCTTCCATCTGTCCTTCCGTTACACTTCAGGGTACCCATCTCTTATCCCCAACTCCTCCTTAATCCCTTGATAGATTTTCCTGAAACTTACATACAATCTTTGTGACATAATGTAGATGTGCACCTACTATTTTAAAATTTGATCAGAATGATTTTTTGGGTTTCCCATAGCAAAACATGGACTCAGCCATTCAACTACATGGGGTACCCATCTCTTATCCGCAACTCCTCCTAAACCCCTTGATGGATTTTCACGAAACTTTCACACAATCTTTGTAACATAATGTAGATGTGCACCTTGTAGTTAAGAATTTGATCAGAATGATTTTTGGGGGTTTCCCATAGAAAAACATGGACTTGGGCATTTGAGAAAAAGGGTTACCCATCTCTTATCTGCAACTCCTCCTAAACCCCTTGGTGGATTTTCATGAAACTTACACACAATCTTTGTGACATAATGTAGATGTGCACCACCTATTTTAGAATTTTATCTGATTAATTTTTTTGGGGGCGGGGGTAAATTATTTATGAGCTGCTGCTCACAGTTTTTCTAGTTTCATATATGTGTATTTGTTTTTTTTTAATTGCGGAATTAACGGGTTCTATGTTTTCAAGAATGACTAATTATTGTAATAAACATTTCATATTTTACTAATCTGGGACGAAATATACTTAAACTATCGCAATAAAGCTTACTGTTTAAATAGTATATCGACTACTGACTATAAGTCAAAATGTGTGAAAAGCTCTTCATGCATCCTGTTAGCCCTTGACTTTCAGTATCATACTCTCCCAAAGGGAGGGAGAATGGTAGAAATGTCAATATTTTAGTGGTACTATGAACTTAGTTTTCTTTTAACGTCCGATTAGCATGCCTTTTTTCCCGAATTTTCAGCGTCTTTTTAATGCATTTTTCTTTGCAAATTCATACGTCATTACGTCACATGTGACCCACAAGGAAAGCTATTTTTTTTTAATTTTCGAATATGAATGTCTCAACTCATATCGCCTTTTGTTTTTTTTTTATTTGTTTTAGCTTAAAAATATAGATACGTTGTAAGTTCGGGAGCGTCACAGGTTAATGTTGGAAAATGTCCTACGATTTTTCTACTACTGTACTCCCAGGTTTGGACAAATCCTAGTTTTAGGAACATGGGTTTGTATCTTGTGATGTGTACTGTAAATTTGAACTTGCGAATTAATCTTTAAATGTGTCTTAAAATTGTGTACGTATTGTTCTGTACTCATAACGTTGACCAAATATAACGAAAAATTACAAAATTTAAGTTTTTTTTTTTAATTTCATTTACCGGTGACAGTCTCATGTTCTATTTTGGTGTTTCATCTGAAGCATTACTCTGATGTCTCTGAACAATTTTTCAGTTCAGCTCTTGGACATCATTTTAATACTGCAACTGAAGCATGTGTTGCGTAAAAAAACTAAACTGGAAAGTGAAAAGCAAAACCAAACAATATAAAGGAATATAAACGATACATTTTTTTCAATCAAATTAATTAACTCAGACAAAGACTTATGTTTAAGAATAGTCTATTTCAACATTGTGTAATGGACCACCAAATAGTGGTACCGGACTATTAACGGGGAGAATCCGAACCAATATAACCATCTATACAACAGGCGATCTTGAAACAGAAATACAATTAACATATTAAATAATAAAAGCTGCGTATGATTAGCGTTCTTTTCCAAAGACTTTTAAAATGTTCTAATGCCAAAGTAACTAAGAATTTATAAAAGACACAATTCAGATGTAAAATATAAGACAATGTGCCAAATTAAACTAAAAGCTTACAACTAACAGTTAAAGTCTTAAAGGTTTTCAACATTAAAAGTTGTAAGCAACCTCACATGGGAATACTTCAATTGCTTGCAATTTTTACTTTGTGCTAAAATGTTTATCAGTTATAATTTCCTTTCTGTTTTACTTATTGATATATTGTAATTTTTAATAGTCTTTGGTTTTGAAATACTGTAAAACAATTCATTTTCGCGACTACAATATTTCGCGTTTCTGTATCATAGGGCAAGTATGCGGCCATTTATTTTCGCAGTTCTTCGTAAAAGCAATATTAGAACTATGGAAATAGGTGAATTTCGATTCTTCGCGATGTCAGCGAATAAAAAGCGCTCGCGAAAATAGGTTATTTACCGTATGTTTCAATATTTCATGAGATGCAGAAACACTGTTTACGATTTCAATGCATTTGTTGTTATTTATAATTAATAAACGCAGTTAAGTTTTACTCACCTTGGAGAGTTATATTAAAAGTCCTTTAACTTCAATGCATTGCTACCACAAGACAAATAGTTTTTACACTCCTATTAATAACTCTGTAAAATAGAGAAAAAAATCAATCACTAAATTAATAAAGAAAATATGAACGAAATTTCTATTAAGGAAATAGGAAATAATTAAAGCATCACTCAATAATACCCTTTCAATATCCCTAGAACAAGCTATCAAACATCACGCTAAAAAGCTAGGACATCGTATTAAATATCTATACAAATGGTCTTAAACGATGTCACAAATCAGATAGCTGCAACCCTGTCAATCATTATGACGTCATGTTATAATTTTTTTTACGGGAAAAGTCTCGTAGATCTGGTCTTTTGATGTTACGGTTGACTGGTAAGCACCTTAATTATACCAAATTACAATATTATATGACAATATCCAATAAAAGTTGTAATTCTAGGAAGAGTGATAAATTACTTGAAGACAAATATTAGCAACGAGCACGACAAACAAATGCAAGGTGCACGGGAAATTGAAAAGATGGAATGACCCGTTCCAGAAATGTCGTAATATTTTTATATTTTGTTTGACTTAGATTGATGAGTTCGACTAAATCAAGTAAAAGCTTTAAATAACACTAAAGTTTTTCGTTTCTATTAAGTTTGACGTTAAAACAATTGAGAATATTTTTATGTAATTTAACAATTGACATTTCTCGTGTCAATTTACGGCACAATCCAGTCAATTTCATGGTCTTGTTAATGAAATCGCATTGTAGGGTTGATAATTTTCCTCTTTTTCTTCATTATTTCTACAAAATTCATTGGTTGTTTTAAATTATCTAACAAAAGTTTTAGGTTTTTGTAAGAGATATTTAATTAGGAGCAGCACATCACAAAATTAAAACACAACAAAAAATAAAATTGGATAACAAAGGTCAGCAAATTAAAGTTTTTGTTTAAACTAAAAAATAAAATTTTCAAAACTGTTTTATCATGAAACTAAATTTAATATGATTAGTGTATTTTTAGATTAGCCCAGCAAAATTGGTTACACAGAAATACATTTCAATAACTGTGGCTCGATAATTATAGTGTCTCCAAAAAGCTATTGTTCTTAGTTTTCTCTATAATCTGTCATTTGAATTACACGTATTTTATAACGGATACATGTACATATTAATAAAGTCCCTAAATGAAGAAATCTGGGTTCATGGAGCAAAAAGAAAAAAAATGTTAATAGTAGTGATGAAAGATTTGACTGTCACTAAATAAAGGAGGGATGAGAATCAATAGGGCATTGGAATCAGGCATTGGAATCAGGCATTGAAATCAATATGGCATTGGAATCAATAGGGCATTGGAAGTCGAACCAATAGGGCATTGGAATCAAAAAGGCGTTGGAATCAGGCATTGGAATCAATAGGGCATTGGAATCAGGCATTGGAATCAATATGGCATTGTAATCAGGCATTGGAATCAATAGGGCATTGGAATCAGGCATTTGAATCAATAGGGCATTGGAATCAGGCATTGGAATCAAAAGGGCATTGGAATAAATAGGGCATTGGAATCAGGCATTGGAATCAACAGGGCATTTGAAACAATAGGGCATTGGAATCAATAGGGCATTGGAATCAAAAGGGCATTGGAATCAATAGGGCTTTGGAATTAATAGGGCTTTGGAATCAGGCATTGGAATCAATAGGGCATATGAATCAACAGGGCATTGGAGTCAATAGGACATTCGAATCAACAAGGCATTCGGACATCAGAATCCCGAAAGGCAAAGACAAAATCAGGGTACACAAAAGACAACATAAAAAAAAATAATCAAAACACAACATCAGTTTTTAGCGATATGAATGGTGGGGGTGCTGTTTGAGTGCTGGCGGCACCCCTGTACCCAATATCCACTGAAGTGACCTCCCGTGAACTTTTTATGAATGAAATAACTGTGGTATGAACAGGAAACTTCATTTTGAACATGGGATGTTAACGCTAAGCATTGCATGATTTGCATGAAGCAGAGGTACCAATAGGGCATTCGAATGTCAAAGTCCGAAAGGGCAGATACAAAACCAGTAAACACAAACAAGGACATGACGAAAAAACAGACAACATATAAAACACGGAAAAAAACCTACTGATTTCAATTAACAACGCGAACTCCTAGTCGTAATGAGAGTGAACTCAGGTGCCCGAAAGAATGAGTGGTTCCTGCTGTTATTAATAAAACTTTAGCGTTCTTACTTTTTACAAACTTAATATTATATTTAGCAGACAAATGCTAATGAAAGCAATATAGGAAGCTTTTTCCAATTTAGTCCTGAATTGTTTAAAACCTACCCAAAGACTATCCAGACACACTGAACAAAATACTCTCAGACAAAAATATACAGACCTACCTAGTCAAACCACTTCCCATAATCTAAACTGACACAGGATGAAAATCAATGAAAACAATGGTCCCAGAAGAGAATATTGCCCATAGATTTCGATCAAATCTCCATTTATAATAAACAATGAATTTAAAATCAGAAATTTTGATGCGTAATGTCAAGACTCTTCAAATAATTCATAAATCATATAATTATTGATGTAGGCAGTTGCTAGGTCGCAGGTTTTCTACAGAAACTGTAAATGTTATCCGCTGTGGGTGCTGAACTAGACGTAATCACATTTGTTTGTAGGTCTCTGGTTAGACCAAGGGACAGCAGTCACGTGTTTGGCTGATAAGAAGTTTGAAATAATTGTCTGCAGCTATCATGTGATGATGAAAACAAGCATCGTAAAATAAATTCCATTTCATGTTTGTTCACCTGCTTTCACCTGCTTTATTCAATTGTTTTTCCGTGGAACATTTTTAACTTCTCTCATTAGTCCTCTAAATGCGAGTACTCTACTTCTTCCATAATACAATACCAAAACGGATATGAAACGGAACATTTTATAACTTTTTTCATTATTCCTCTAAATGCGAGTGAGGATTCTCATCAGTTTTACATCTGTATGATCCAAAATAAAATTTGAAACGGTTAATTTGGTTATGCTGTATATAGATATTTAAAGCAGTAACCTCTCATCAGCAGCATTTGAATCAAAACATTGGAAGATCAAAAACCAAAAATATTTGAATCAAAACCAAAAGGTTCGATCAGGAAAGCAAAATCCAGCACCGAGGATATCGACCATGTGCATTTCAAGGAAAGAAACCTTGTGATTTAAACAATTTTGAATATAACAATCGTAAATATCAATGACAAAAATACTAGAAATATATTGATAAAATCGTGTCAGACAAGTCTGACGACCAGGCTTGTGATTACCCGTGGGGACCTCTGGCCCATTAGTTTCAAAATACAATACCAAAAACATACCATCGTTCAACCACGGGCGCTTGTGTATAGTCAAATATTGCCCGCTAGGCAATGGCCACTCCACTGGCCTAGCAATCAATATTTGACTATACACAACAAGCGCTTGTGGAACAACAAAGCTGATCAGAATAAAGTATAGGTCATTGTCGGTAATTCTGATGCGCGTTGTTTTACAACCCCCTTTACTCATATCAAAATTTAACGAAGAACTTAACTCACTTGTAATCGGGATTTTTCCTACTTTGAGAGACCAAATGGACCATGCGATATATATACCACTCACGTTGGTAAAATAATCAATCGTGACTGTATATTTACGATTTTGCTTATATTACTAAAGATAGTCAATTTAATTCAACTATGTTCATCGTTACTGTAAGCATGAATTTGTAGTTTCCTGTCATTAGATATATTTATCTAAACACGATTTACAATTTAAGTCGTACAATTTTACTAATTTTTGTTATCATGTACGGTAAACTAAGCAAAACATACATGTTCTTATCATGCACATCAGAGAAATATACGGCATGTGTGCACGAAATTAGTCTGTCACTGATTTTTTCGGTCCATTTTAACATTCAAATGTGTAGTTAACAGTGTCTGTGTGAATTTTAAAATGTTTTAAAAAAGTGATAACAGTCATGCTTTATTTAAGGTACTTGAATTTATTCGCTGCAGACCTATATCTAGGTAGAGTCACGACGTTAAACTCCCCAGTCAGAAAAGAAAAACTGAGAAAAACAATTTTTACAGTAAGCTTTTAGAAAAAAATAGAAAATGGTCGTCGCGTTTTACATTTAAACGCTGCTATATTACCTTATGTTTTATACAATGTGTAGTTAAGGCTACACATAGACTATGAGTATGTCAAATATCAATCATATTATTTGAAGTACAAGCATGACCTTTAAAATAACCCAAGCCCATGCTTAACTCTGACTCTTTCCCTTATTCCAATTAAAACCCTCAGCCGAATCCTTAAGCCCAATTCTATCCTTAAGCCTAAAACTAAGTAAACCTAATAAAAATTTACTCTAAGCTTCATCTTCATTATAATCTTAACCCTAACTAAATCTTAATCAAAGCCCAAAACCTTTCAAAATGAGAAAGAAACCCTGTAATCCCTATGTTATCATTGTATCCTTTTGGCATGTTTTAGTTGTATAACCCCATTCAACCATCGTAAAACATCTTAACCTTATTTAAACATGTGCATAATGTAACCCATGGAAATCATGTTATCGTTACCTTAATAACAATATATAACCCATACCCTGAATAAAATTGTAGCCCATTTTGTAATCTCGTGAGACAAATTGTTGTCGAGGAGACATATTAGTAAGCATTTTTCTTGTTGCTTGGTCCTTTTGCATAAATTGTTTATATAAATAACCTGCACAATATTGTTAGTCACAATTTACCATTAAATATACATTCAAGTCCATCATTTTGTAAAAAGTTCTCGAGAGAAACAACAGTGAATGTTGTAAAAAGACAACCTATGGAGATTCTTTGTTCTTAGTGCCGTTCCAATATATCTTATCCCAGGACTCAATTACTCTTTTGTCAATACAGAGGAGAAAATCATTTTTCTTAGTTTATGTTCTCTTTTTTATTGGTGACCAATATGTAGTTCCAATTACCGTCAGGCCATTGTTAACCTGAAGACTTTCAAGCGAAAAGGACAGTGCATTATTAAAGAGATGTTCACAACGATTCATTCACAACTTAAAGCAAATGTTATTTTTTAAGTATTGCTGTGAATATAATTGTTCAACGACATGCAGGACATAACGTTTAGAGGAAGATAAGTAATACATTTGTATAAATAATAATTTACTGCATTTTTGAAATTACATTGTACTTAGTTCCATAACCAATAAAGGTTTATATACCCACCTGAAACAATGCCCACGTGAAGTACAATAAAAACCTATTAGCACCAGAAAGCACAAATAAATAATGTAACTTTAAAGAAATGCACATCTGCACATTTGTAATTAATTTACGTAATTTTCCAATTTAATGTTTAAACAATATGATTGTCCATACACAGACAATTTTATTAACAATAAGATAGCTTATGAAATAAACGTTAATGTAGTTTCTTCGTTTGTTTATTTAACGTCAAAACGTCACATAATTCCACGTTGAAGAAAAGTTTTACTTTTAACGAACAACTTGCTGTCTGAATTTTTTTCCATCGGGGTATGAAAAAAGTATTCTAATTGTTTAATCCGCGAAGCGTTTTATTCTTTATGTGCATAACTTTTTTCGTATCCCCAATAAAAAGTATAACAGTCATTCCTTATAAATAAATTATAAAACAATTAAAAAACTTGAAAATTTTAATCACAAAAGAACTAAAATTGTGCCACTTCCTGTAAAAAGTGGGCGTTTCCATATAAGATTTTTTTATTTTTTTTATAAATAATTTATACTATATTAACGTTAAAATATTAAATGTAAGTGTAACTTCGATATACAATGTATTGCCAAATAGAGTTCAAAGAAGCAGAGGTACCAATGGGGTATCCTAATGTCAAAAGTCCGAAAGGGCAGAGACAAAACCAGTAAACACCAACAGGAACGGGACAAGAACATACAACATGTAAAACATGGAAACACAAAATAACTGAATATCAATCAATAACGCGAACTCCAGTCGAAACAAGAGTGAACTCAGGTGCTCCGGAAGAGTAAACAGTTCCTGTTCCTGCTTGCTATAGCATACCCGTCGCGTTGCCAAAAGTCCATTCAGCGTGTCAAATCCGGTAAAGGCAGACAAAACAAAAACCCTATGACAAACCAACATCTGCACTCATCTGAGAGATCGAAATTCCATATTTGTCTATAATTGCATAATGTCTTCCGTAAAATTTCTTGAGTGAAGACAGCAACCGAGGAGCAACATAACCCTGTGTGAGCATTTTTTGCGTCAGACGTGTCGCTCTGCTAAGGAAATCGATGTAAGTCCCACACGCTCTGGAGTAACGAATCAATTGAGATACGTAAACTCCATAAGCGGGAGCGGACGGAATGTTGCTACACAAGAAGGGAAAGTTGACGATTGGAAAGTTGAAGTCATCACGTTTGTCAAAGAGCCTTGTTGAAAGTCTTCCTTGAGAGTCAATTTCGAGATGTAGATCCAAATATGAAGCAGACTAGAATCCGTTGTGTCCTTTGTCTCAAGCTGCTGGGGATATATGGTCACCAAATCGAGAATTGTTTAGTGAAAGGACATCATCAATATAACGGAACGTAAATTATGTTAAAATGTTTTAAATCTTTGTGTATTTAAAAATGAAATGTAGGATAAAATACTCAAACTTCGTTGCTGATTGTCAAATGTTATTAAGCTATTTTATTGAACTAAGAAATATTTAGTGTGAACAACTGTCCATGTAACAAAATGGGTAGCATAAAATAATACACTATTACAAATGTGCGGATAACGTACAGGTAACATGTAGTAACAACCATTTGAATCAAACGACTAAGTAGTCAACATCGTTTGAATCAAACGGCTATGTAGTCAACATCATTTGAATCAAATCACTATGTAGTCAACATCATTTGAATAAAATCACTATGTAGACAACATCATTTGAATCAAACAACTATGTAATCACCAACATTTGAATCAAACGACTATGACTATATAGTAAACATCATTTGAATCAAACGATTATATAGTCAACATCATTTGAATCAAACGACTATGTTTCACCATCATTTGAATCAAACGACTATGTTTCGCCATCATTTGAATCAAACGACTATGTAATCACCAACATTTGAATCAAACGACTATGACTATATAGTTAACATCATTTGAATCAAACGATTATGTAGTCAACATCATTTGAATCAAACGACTATGTATCACCATCATTTGAATCAAACGACTATGTAATCACCATCATTTGAATAAAACGACTATGTAGTCAACATCATTTAAATAGTCAACATCATTAAATTAAATAACTATGTTATCACCATCATTTGAATCAAACGACTATGTATTCAATATCATTTGAATCAAACGACCATGTAATCACCATCATTTGAGTCAAACGACTATGTAGTCAACATCATTTGAAAAGTCAACATCATTTAAATAAAACAACTATGTAATCACCAACATTTGAATCATACGACTATGTAATCACCATCATTTGAATCAAACGTCTATGTAATCACCATCATTTGAATCAAACGACTATGTAGTCATCATGATTTGAATCAAATGACTTTGTAATCACCATATTTTGAATCAAATGACTATGTAGTCAACATTATTTGAATCAAACGAGTATGTAATCAATATTATTTGAATCAAACGAGTATGTAATGATAGTGTTATCACTATCATTTAAATCAAACGACTATCTAGTTACCATCATTTTAATCAAAAGACTATGTAATCACCATTTTTGAATCAAACGACTGTGTAATCACCATAATTTGAATCAAATGACTATGTAGTCAACATTATTTAAATCAAACGATTATGTACTCACCATCATTTGAATAAAACGACTAGGTTATGAAAGTTTAATCACTATCATTTGAAAAAATTAACTTTATTCCAAATTCCATTGAGAATCACAACGTTTTGCTGCTGGTGGCTAAATTAACTTAAAAAGTATAGCCAGCCATTTAAAAAATAAAATAGATATAACAAGACAAGATAAAGGATACTTTAAAATGATTACTTACATACCTCTTTGAATATCACAATTATAACAACATTTCCTTGGACAGTTCTTCTGTTCCTTTTAAGCCATTCACATGATCATAAATAAACCGTCATAAGAAATGGTTTCCTTATTGCCTTTGGTACGAATTTTGTTAATTGATCTTCGAAAAACAAAGACTCACGTCGTTGTGTTAATGCTGCCTACGTATAGAAGTGTTAACTCAATTGTTTCTAAGAGGAGAATGGTTCCCTAATCTGCAATAAAGGTTTTGTATATATGTTTAATCATACTTAGGGAGTTCTATAATAAGATAAGCGTTAAATAACATAACAGAAAACTAGTAAAACATAAATAGTTAAATTTCATTTTAGGTATTTAGAAGAAATTATTTTGTTTTGTAGTATTCCAAAATGTCTAAAAGATTTAATTTTGAAATTTTAATGTAAAAGTACCAATTACACCCAATAATTATCAAATTATTTATAACTATAGTAAACATGTTGCTTATATAATGAAATATAATCTATATGGATTTTTTACTGTTTTTAAAATAGAACCTGAACATGTATTTGATATCGACAAAAATATGGTTTTGTAATATATTAAGTTGTTCTTGAACACGTGAAAAGGAAACACAGAACCAATAAGAAAGACATATACAAGGTCATGTATATTACTTTTAATACTGATTTTACTCCACACGAACGTCAATTTACGACTTGTCTTTATAGGCAAATGTAGGAAGGAATGAAGCAGAAAGGTACCAATAGGGTTTTCGAATGTTAAAGGGACGAAATCAGTAAACACTAAAGATAGCAGTACAAAGAAACAAGCACCATGAGAACACACCCAAAAACAATGGAAGAGCAACCGTCAACATGAACTCAAAGAAGCAAAGAGGCACCAGTCGGGCATTCGAGCGGCAAAAGTCCGAAAGGGCAACGACAAAACCGGTCAACACGAACAAGAACAGCACGAAGAAACATAAAAAACAAAAAATCAACCGAACGGAAAAATCAACAACACGAACTCAAGTGGTAAAAAGAGTGAACACAGGTGCTCCATTAAGTCGTCAAACTTAATAAACTCACGCGCTCCGGTAGAGTAAGTTACTGCTTGCTATAACAAACCCGTCGCTTTGCTAATTGTCAATTCAGTGTGTCAAAATCCGGGAAAGAGGAAAAACAAAACCCCATGAGAAAAAAAAAACATCTGCACTCATCTGGGTGATAGAAATCCCAAAATTGTCTATGAGCGCATGATGACTACCATAACATTTCTCAAGAGAAGACAACAACAGAGGAGCAACATCATCTTGTGTTAGCATTTTTATGTCAAAAGTGATACTCTACCAAGGAAATCAAATTAAGTCGCACAAAGTACTAATACGACTTATGACATCTTATGTAATGTGCGGATACTCATAACATAACGTATATTTTGAATCCAAACCAGAGCGCTATATAACGATGTTTATTTCGTCGTGTTGTTTTGTATTAAGAGATTTTGTCTTTGTATTTTTCTACTTTTGAATTAAAAATTGGTTCTTCTTTGCTTCCTTCTTTGTATTGTTAAATTTCGCACAAATTTCGGCACACCATCTTCACATAAGTCACAAGAGCTTGTGTGTGGTCAAATATTGCTCACTAGACAATGGCCACCCCACTGAAAAGTGAGGATGATTCCTGCAGTAGGGTTGCCATTGCCTAGCGAGCAATATTTGACTTTACACTTTCCATTGGGTTGGCCATTGCCTAGCGAGCAATACCGGGTATTGGACTTTACACTTTTCATTGGGGTGGCCATTGCCTAGCGAGCAATATTTGACTTTACACTTTTCATTGGGGTTGCCATTGCCTAGCGAGCAATATTTGACTTTACACTTTCCATTGGGTTGGCCATTGCCTAGCGAGCAATACCGGGTATTGGACTTTACACTTTTCATTGGGTTGGCCATTGCCTAGCGAGCAATATTTGACTTTACACTTTTCATTGGGGTGGCCATTGCCTAGCGAGCAATATTGGACTTTACACTTTTCATTGGGATGGCCATTGCCTAGCGAGCAATATTTGACTTTACACTTTTCATTGGGGTGGCCATTGCCTAGCGAGCAATATTCGATTATACACAAGCGCAATGTAATTAAAAGCAGTACAGTAGCAATGGGCGAATGTTTGATCAGTATAATTATATTGTTTTCGATAAGATACAAACATTTCAAAACTGACCAATGTATTTTATTTCTTACAATTCTGGTATTGCCACCAAAAGTAAAAAACGATCAGCAATCGATTCATTTTGATGCAATGAAGCTCAAATCATTACATCATTATCTCATATCTCCTATGATGATGATGTTCAGTATGACAAGTGCTGCATTCACTGTTGGATTGAGTCTGTTACAGTCGTACCGTATGGAATAACTCGACGTGATAGCAAATGACACAAAATGACAAATGATTTTCTAAGGATAGCACACACGTAAAAAATAATTCAATTATGTCATGATGTAAAATAATGATCTCAGATTTTAATAAAGAGTTATTTTTTATGATATCAGGCAAAATCTTCATTTAACATGAAAGGGCAAATGATTTTCTAATTTTCGTTTTTGAAAGACATTGTTTTCTATGTGCATGATCTTCTATATACTAGTAGTATTTTTGGTTTCTTCGATTTTGATCAACCTTATTTTTAAAAAAAATAAAGTTCCAAGTTGTGCACGGTGTGAACAAACCTCTCAACAGCATCAAAAACAGATAAAAGAGACTTCGTGATGTTCATGCTTATGACTATTAAGTTCAGAATATAATGTTGAAATACAAAAAAATGTACCATTATCTTGCAAATTTTTAAATGTAAAAATACCTTCTTGAATATAAGGAAAATGTTTAAAAACATACAGCATAAAATATAAAATTTTCATTTTGTATACTAGTAAATAAGACTTTTATTTAAACAATTATAATTCAAACTTGAAAGCCTCACTCGTGCACCAATTTACCGAAAATAAATGTCCCGAATGATAAATGATTTGAAAATATCTTTGACGATCGTTTCAGCAACAATATCCGTTTAGGAAGGTAGTGCTGTAATTAATACAAGGATTTTCAAATTCCGACAAACGAGAGATAAAACAATACAAAAAGAGAAAGAAAGAAAAAAGGATCAATAAACAATAAATAACAAAATGAAAATGTTTGTTTCTGAATTATTGCAGTAAATTCTTGATGAAAGTAAGGGCCAATCCCACATTCCCAGAAAAGCATCTCCATCCCAAAATATTTTTAACAACCCAAATGTCTTCGGTGTAAAGTCTCCTTATAATCCACATGGCTTTTATGGATCGATTATACTAAAACATGCGAAATGTCAGTAAGAAAGATTCTGAAATCTTTCGCAAGATTACAGAGGGATTTGTCAAGATATATTGTTCGTTACGAGTATTACGACAACCTTAAATTCCCCAAATGGGTTATAAATTACTGTTTATGACAATACTGTTGATTCAAAATTCATGAGTCTTGTCTAAGAAAGAATCCTTTGGGGAGATTCTTCATGATTAAACTCAAAACATGTGGGTTTTCAGAGTTAATCCTAAACTATTTTTTTTTCATATATATAATGATACTTTTATTATTTCATAACGCAAATTTATTGTCCTTTGTTTATTAGAAATAAGTAAAATTTTATAGTAGGAGAAAAAGGTGGCTGAATCTTGATCTTTTACATTAACTTTTATGACATTATAATTTCAATTTTGGGACTAAGAGGCAATTAGCCTGGCTAGGCTTTTGCTGGTATATTGTTTTTATTTATCCTGTGCCATTTACATTTATTTTTCATCTCAAAATAAAAGCGTTGCAAAATCTATTGCCTTGTTTGTTTTAGAAAACATTTAACATAAAGTAAACACCAAGGACTGAGAATGAAATATATAAATACAATTAACAATTTACAGCGGTTTATTAATTAAATGAGCTATTCTAATCTCGTTAAGACTTGGGTTCGCGTTGGTTATTTCTATTCGGTTGATTTTGTGTTTTGTGTTTTTTTTTTTGTTTCTTCGTGCTGTGCGTTCGTGTTAACTGGTTTTGTCGTTGCCCATCCGGATATTGGTGCCTCTTTGCTTCTATAACATCATCATGTAATGGCTGTTTTTTTAAAGTTGAGATAACAATGCTGCAGGTTTCGATTTGAGTAAAATCCTCATCTCCATTCTTGGATAAAGACAAACTGCTTTTTGTTATCAATCTCTTCCTTTTCGAGCGACGTTCAACTTGTTTAATCTACTGGCATTGAGTCCACACCATTACGTCATGCTCATTTTACCACCCCTTAAGTTCATCTCCCGAATCCAAACGAATTTGCAACAGTCCAGGGAAAAAATAAATAACTACATGTAGCTAATGTTTTGCATGACTGATTGCTCATAAATTTACCAAGTAAATTAAAAGATTTAATCCTATGCATACAAACAGTCCGGTAACTTTAATTTTGCAACTTTTAAGCGTAAAAAATATCTGAAAGTGCTATGCCTTTTTTGGTATTGATAAACCAATTACACCGTGTCATATACCATAATGATTTAACTGTGATGAAAGAATCATAGATGATCACTATGATTTCTTTTCATCGCAAAAAAACCATGACTACAATTTTAACTTCAAACATTAAATTGAGCATACTAGCAAACAATTTCTGCCTTTGAAACTTTTTTCTATTGCCATCGATCTTTTTTATCAAACCTATACGGCAGATAATTGTTTCCTCTGATTTGATTGGATTACGGTCAATTTCAAACAATTTAACCACCACTAGATTTCAAAGATTCATTGATTTAATCACATATTTTTAACACTCGATCACTTTTAATGATACCTGATTTATAACATTGAAATAAATAGCATTTAATAGAAATATCAGTCTAAATCTGGTTAAATTGAAACGTTGTTTTTTTTTAAATCTTATTTGCTAAACATTTTCCATAACTTAAAACTAGGAAAATATAATTCTAAATATATATAACAGAAATCAAGACTAAAACTTTAAGAAATGGAACAGCAACTGAATAAAAAATGTAAAAAAGGCTACCACAGTGGCTTAAAAGGCCCTTTTATTTGAAAATGAAATCATAAGCATAAATTTCCATACCAGAAAGATTCACATGACAATATGATAAGATGCACATGGAATGTTGCGATTGGTGACACGTTGACATCATCTTCAAGTTGGTGCAGACGCCATGTACTTTTTTCACATTAACCAAAATTCTTTTATATTGATTTTGAAAGGCGTTAAGATTGAAGAATCAAGCTATAAAACGTTGACACATTAAACAGCTTGTCTGTCTGTATATAAATTTGTTGTTACTTTGAATCCTGACGTACCTTCAGTTTGCTGGTCGACTTTTAATGTATTTTTGGTTTTATTCCGCACTCTTGGGTGTGTTAAAGACGTTTATATGCATTGTTCCCGTTGATTTCTCAATTTGCATTGCTCATTAGCAGTTGTTTGTATCTTTTAAAATGGTGTTGGTTTGTTTTTGCGCATTATTACCCGTTTACGCTTTTTGCATTTCAGAAATATATATGTATGCAACTCCTTGTTGTCAAATAAAAATTTGTCAACAGGAATTTTTGTTTACCAGTAGCTAGTGGCATTATCCCAATCCCTTATATTGTCTCCTTCTATGTTAAGATTATGTGTTATTTCTGCGTAGGAGATAATTAAACGGAGTTCTTAGTCCGTAAAAGGATTATGCTATATTATATTCATAGCTAACGCCTTTACAAAGAAAGATATGTTTTTGGTGTTTGAAAGAGCTTTGCTAGAACTAGAACTGACCTATGTTAACTTATGGTAAACAGATGATGCTTAAACTATATAATTGAAATTTTATGTTTTCGGATTGACATGTTCTGAGATTCGATAATTGACATGATTGTAAACCGGACTTCTGAGATTCGATATTTAACATTGTAAACCGGACTTCTGAGATTCGATATTTAACATAGTAAACCGGACTTCTGAGATTCGATATTTAACATTGTAAACTGGACTTCTGAGATTCGATATTTAACATTGTAAACCGGACTTCTGAGATTCGATGTTTAACATAGTAAACCGGACTTCTGAGATTCGATATTTAACATTGTAAACTGGACTTCTGAGATTCGATATTTAACATTGTAAACCGGACTTCTGAGATTCGATGTTTAATATTATAAACCGGACTTCTGAGATTCGATATTTAACATTGTAAACTGGACTTCTGAGATTCGATATTTAACATTGTAGATTCAATGTTTAACCTTATAAACCGAACTTCTGAGATTCAATATTTAACATTATACACTGGACTTCTGAGATTCGATATTTCACATTGTAGATTCAATGTTTAACCTTGTAAACCGGACATCTGAGATTCGATATTTAACATTGTAAACCGGACTTCTGAGATTCGATATTTAACATTGTTAACCGGACTTCTGAGATTCGATGTTTAATATTGTACACCTTCGAGTTAAACTCTAAAGCAAGGCAAATATGGCTATCTGGGGGAGATCAACGTGAAATGGGCGATAAAATGAACATGAAACACGTTTGTCTGAGGTATTGTCTTCAATGACTGAAATAGTCACAATGTTCGATACCTTACATAAACACTCTTCGTGTTCAAATCTTTTTTTGTCCTTCGACTGAAGGTACACGCGTATCAAAGAAGCAGAGGTACCAATGGGGTATCAAATGAGTCTTTAAAAACGCTATTTGGTACTTGTTATACTTTTGTTTTTGGTTACCTGTGAATGGAACCTATTAGTTTGCTGGAGATGTGAGAAGCTTGATCAATTGATGTTGTTACCTTAAACACAAACTTTACGTACTAGTTTATTTAGAAGTGCAATTTTGCATTAAACACGGAAATATCCTAAATGCAATAAGATAGCCAAGATAATTAATATTGAAAAATTGAGAAACGTCACCAAAAATAGAAATTATAACAAGCATAACCGCTTAACTTTTCTTAATGATAATGAAAGTAAAGGATATTTTGTCACGTCTTATTTGTACCCATGTCGTGAAGTTATAAAGTTTCTATGAAAATAAATTACATTATACTGAGACAAGTCATGCTTGCATGTAAAACAAATGACTTCATATCAAATTACTCCAATTTATAAAATTTTTACTACGCCATATAACTGCGACTGACATATTACTCCGCCATCAAACCAATTTGAAACTTGCCTCTTTGAAATTATCTAATCTTAGGGGGACATATGGCGTTTGTATTTTGAAATATTAATGGTAGAACTTGTGGCTATATTGATTTTCTCTCAAATTATATTTGTGAAGAAAACAATATGCTTTAAAATCGCGTTAGAACAAATACAAGAGATTAGCTGATTAAAAATATAATACTTTTAAGAGAAACTGTAAATACGCTGAAAGACTAAAGGCAAGAAAAGATCAAGGTGATACATTTAACAACGTTGGAGCTTAATTAAATTATTGCAAAAAGGGCGAAAAAGCAAAATAACGATACTTGATAAGATTTTACGTCTTGAAATATACACACAGAATATTAAACCAAATTATTGGAAAAAGGTGAAAAAAAGGAAAACAACAATTATATCTACTTGATAAGAGGTTATTTTTTGAAATATGCAAACCCATCGTTTTTTAGATACCCGCAGGGTACCTTAATATGCTTTCACAGATTAATTTATTTTGAGAAGTTCGAAAAGTCCCCTTTTGACTTGCATGAGTTAGACTTACATGTATCATGGCTTTTTGTGTTCTATATCTGTAGTTTTGAATATACATTATTGTTATATAGAAATTCTGTGATTGTGCAAATCGATTTTGATAAATAAAGTTACATTTTGTGTGAAAGACCAGATTTTAAAAAAAAAGTACGAAATGCATGTACATGTGACAATTGCTCCAAATACATGTTATCGGTCCTTTACTTGTAGACATCAACAAATGTTTTAGAT
This sequence comes from Arcuatula senhousia, assembly GCA_963971305.1. Classification (NCBI taxonomy): domain Eukaryota; kingdom Metazoa; phylum Mollusca; class Bivalvia; order Mytilida; family Mytilidae; genus Arcuatula; species Arcuatula senhousia. The sequence goes on from CAXARO010001326.1 coordinate 83,060, forward strand.
ATTTCTGAATAAAATGAACAATATTTTTCTTCTCAAATGTCTATGACAAACGTTCTTAAACCCATTGTATTTCTATTTATTACAATTAATACTGATAGGGCTAAATTGCACTTTTCCTGAAATTCTCAGTCGATTACACTTTTTAGTGCATATGTATCCCATGGACATTTGGCTACTAATGTGTTCGATGTAATGAACAGAAACACTAGATAATGAGACTGTCAGATTATTTCTGAGCATACATAAACAACATCGGATCGGCTATCCCTATATATCATACATAAATATTTAATGGTGATTGTAAATAAGACGAAAGCATTATATCCTGTAAAAGGCCGCACGAGAACTGCTGATAATATTAATAAGCACTATACTAGTGAAACAACTTATACATTATGCAGGGGGCTGGAAATGTAAACGACATGACTGAGACTACCCACAATCCATCATTCTCCTTCACCTAAATTGTCTGTAGTGAATACGTGTGATCCCAGAGAAGAAAATATGAAACATTATACATGTTATAGGGGCTCACCGCAGGGTAACAGGCATTGAAAAGGATGATTCCGACCGTTATTTTGTTAAAATTTTCCTACCTTGAAAACAAGTTGAGACGACCATGCAGTGGCCTTAACAAACTTGAAAAATAAGCCTTTAAATCGATCTCGTTGCGTTTTACATTCGATCTTGTGACCCCTGGAGTCAACTGTTATATACTTTTGAATTGAACTTCTATCGATTTGATTTTTACTGTGTGTTAGTTTGTGCTTTGTTATTGATTATCATTAGGGGGAAGGTTGGCGCCAAAAAACTAGTTTAACCCCGCCACATTTTAATGTGCCTGTCCTAAGCCAGGATTCTTTATAATGCGTTCTCGTCTAATTTTTAAAATTCTCATCAAGGACGTTTGAACAACAATCAAGCAAAAATGTATCAATACTGCATATTTTTATCCTTTGTATGCTAAAATTGACACAATGGCTATAAATTTTGCACTCTCAATTTTTCGCTACTCCGTTTTGATGATTTCAGCATACCAAAAGTAGTTAAATGCTTAAACTATGTATTTTCTTCTATTTTTTTACTCACCAGATCCAAATGCTATCATTCCGACCTGCTGTATGCTGGATTCTGTATTATTTGTAAACTTTTGGTTTTTCATGTCCGTATGCTAGCATTCCGACCTGGCGTATGCTGGATTCTGTATTATTTGCATGATTTTGGTTTTTCAGGTCCGTATGCTAGCATTCCGAACTGGTGTATGCTGGATTCTGTATTTTTTGCATGATTTTGGTTTTTCAGGTCCGTATGCTAGCATTCCGAACTGGTGTATGCTGGATTCTGTATTTTTTGCATGATTTTGGTTTTTCAGGTCCGTATGCGATTAAGGTTTTTCAGGTCTGACCTGGAGTATGCCTGATTCTGTTTCTATGTTATTTGCATGATTTTGGTTTTTTAGGTCCGTGGGCTAGCATTCCGACCTTGCGTGAGCTGGATTCTGTATTATTTATTTAATTTTGGTTTTCGGGTCCGTATGCGGATTGCCAGCCTTCCGAACTGGTTTGCTAGATGATAATACTACATACATGTATTTTGGGGCTTGCATTCCGGTTAGGTGTTTAAATATTTGCTGGATTCTGTGTTATTTGTACATGTATAATTTAGGGGTCTCAGGTCCAAATGCTATCATCCCAACATGGTGAATGCTGATGTTAATGTACATATTCTTGTTAATAAAGATCTGAGTGCTGACATTCCGAATTTGGTATGAGCAGATTTTGTTTTAGTACTGTAGAGTCACATTAAATCTGATATATATAGATTATGTATAAAGACTTAACACTCTCACATTGTTTTATTATTTTTTATCTGCAATTTGACAATTGCACGAAATTTACATTTTCAGTTCTTGACTAGATCACTGCTTACAAACCCAACAAGGTTCAGTGTTGACCGATGATAAAAAACAAAAATGACAGCAAACAGAGAAAAATCACGTTGACATAGACATGTCAATGTTTCTTTAATACTTCAATGTTAAACTGCATTGATACTGTCTGTTCTGACGATATTTAATACTAGTACTTCCTCGTAATGATGTAGTGTTGAAGAAAGTTTGAAGAAATTTCTTGAAAACAAGAGAAAAGAGAATTAAATCCTAGTATGATATTAAATGACAAATGCATATTCTGCAAACAAATCGAATACAAAAACAAAAAACCACCATATGCTGATGATGATATTGCTCCAACTGCAATGAAAGTCCCTTAGTGAGCACTGGCATCACATACCCCCCACGTGCCTACATTTCGGACAGAGGTCTATTTTGAGTAAGGAGTCACAAGTCAGCGTTATTGTCTTTCCAAGTCAGCTTGTTAAACAGGAAGTAGATGATTCACAGACCTGAAAACTTATCCCACCACATGGGACCCCTACCTATTCAAGTTACATACCAAATATCAAAACTAATAGTTGCTGAAAAATCTGTTACGAAAATAATATATCGAAAAAAGTCAGCTTGTTAACCATGAAGTTGATAATCGACAGACCTGCAAATGTATCCTGAATCCTGAATTATTAATTTCTGAGAAAACTGTTATGGAATATTGATCACGGACAGACGGACAAGTGAAAACATTATACGATTCGCAACTGAATTCGTTGGTTGGGGTATAAAAATATGTCAATGAAATAAAGCCAATAAATTTATTTTTGAATTCAGTCTCTTGTTGAACTTGTACATTGTATAATTACGTAGTACAGATTCACAAACAAATTGTTCACTAAAATACAGTAACTGTTTCTTTAATCCAAATCTAAATTAACTAGCTGGCATTTTTGCAGAGGTCGGTAAATTTCTTCGACTTTCTTATAATATTTCCTTTTTAAAGATATTCCGGACCATCGATAGAATCATTCATGTTGGTTATTGCTGTTTGTTTCTTTAAACATCCACATTTTTCTCTGTCTCTAAAATCCAGATGGAAGGGCTGGACCTATTTGACTTTCGACTTCTTAAGTGGTCTGAAAAAATAAAATATAGATAATTTTAGATAGTCGGAGAATTATGATCAACTTATTGTATATGTATGATGTACTGAAAATGATTTATGTAATAGAGTTAATAGTAATGCAGTAATGAAGTAACTGTAAAGCTAGGGACAACCACATGACATGTACCTGTTGTGGTGCTCATTTTAAAAGACAGCCCCCAACAGTGACATCTTGAGTTCGAAAGATGAAAATCGAATTCAAACTGTTAAAAAAGTTAAGAATTATAAATGGTTAAGTATTTCAGGCGTTAATTTTTTTCTCTGTATTTACTTAATTATTTAATTTCATATTTTACATTTAAGAAGAAAATAATTATCAAACCATTTTTTCTAACCTAAATTTTGTAAACAGTTCGTTATTTATTGCTTTGCCGTCTAAAAGCAGAGCGATTTCGGCTATATCAGGAAGATGAACATGAAATAGGGTGATAAAAACAAACATAACGAGTGTTAGATGAAATGGAGGAACTAGGGACACGAGCCACATGAAAAAGGAAGTTTGGGTTGGATCGGACAATTTAGCTTCGTCCAGAGGATCCTACGTGTCCTACTCTAATTGATATCTGCAGCAGGGTTCTTTAACGTGTGTTGACATTTTCACAACACGGTGAGCACTTTCATTAGCCGTAAGGTTTTCCGCATTTCATCCTGAAGACACCGGCTTTCATTTTGACAGTTACACTGCAATCCATTCAAGATCATTCAACCACCTGGAGCACATACCCCATTTATTGAGCGCTCTTTAGTTTACTTTTACCGACAGGCTTAACGCTGTAGTGGGTCTTTCTACAGATATATGTAAAAGTATTCGGTCACCTAATTTTTTTTCTATTGATTTCTATGTTAAATTAAAAAAAAATATATATTCTGAAGTCATATCTAAATGGATTTTAAAAGTTTTTGCACCAACATATCAAGAAATATTTTTGTTTCATGTCCTTATTTGTCGTTTATTGTATGGTTGCACTATGAAATGGTCACTGTTCAAAGATGAATAAAGTTTTTATTAAAATTATTTTCATAGAAACATAAGTAAATATTCATGAAAAAGTAATATTATTATGACGTCGCGCACAAAGTTGACTCCACAAACGTAGTTCGTCTTGAATGCGTTCAATAAATATTGATGTTCTGCACGGTGCCCGAATCTCCTTACAATGTATCTACATGTATGTGTCTTCAGAAAAGTCATCTGTACTCTAGATATTATTAACAAGTGAATTATCGCCGGGAGCATCTATATTTCGTATTTCAAATCGTTAGAAAGTTTCTAAAATTTATTTTAAATCACTTTTTCTAGTCAAGGTGTCAAAATCATTTAAAGCAACAACTGTGACTGCGTTTTTCGGTAACAGAAAAGAATATAATATTAGTAATTTTACTGTTTTAATACTTGAAGTTAAAAAATTACGTAAAATTATTGTTTCTCAAGCGCCTTTTACGGAAGGAACCGACCATTTAACTTGAAAGGGGGGGCTTGTTTTTTTCCTAAATATATTCTGAAAAAAAATTTTAATGAAAAAAATATTTTGGCAGCTCAGGGTAAGAAAAAAAAATTTCTGAAGAAGGATTTTTTGCCATATAAAATAATGCTAATAATGAAAAAAATATTCTGTAACAGATACAGATAGAGATACAGATATTTTTATTAAAGCAATTAATGGTGCCCAATCTCTGAGCGATTACAATTAAAGAATGCCTTCGATGCCTAACAATGCCTTCGAAAAATAAATATCGCGCGGAAACAAAATTTTCTGACCAAAACAGAAAACCGAGCCCCCTCTCAAGTTAAATGGTCTGTCCCTAATGTAACCTGTACGTTGGCAATTTTTCATCATTTTCACTTTGAATTTTGCATAGTCACAGTGAAAACATTTTAAAATTTAAAAGGAAATCAGAAGAACTTTCGAGAAATTATGAATTAAAAACTATATTTTCTTTTTTATCCTAAAATAATCTGCTTGTTGCAATTACTTCACACACAATAGAAAACACCCAGAAACATGTTACAGGTGCCAATTAAAAGTACACTGACTTGATGTTAAGGTTGTTAATTACAAGGATATGGTGTCCAGTGAAAAGTTATATTTTATGTTTCACAATGACGTGTATTGGCATCAGTATAGGACAGCATCAAAAGTTAATTCATAATATCACTTACCTTTTGACTTCATATGTTGTTTGTGTGCTGAATAATCGGTTACAAAATCCATCCGTTTTCAAAACAATCTTCCGTGTTTGTAAACATTGATGTGTAATGTAAATAATAGATTTACATGTAGTTCGTTGAATTTCTACGCACTATTTTATCAAGTCATTTAAGAACAAAAAACACAATTGTCTTGATCTCTCCCCTGCTTTAACGTTAATTTCCTAATATACAAAGAGTTTGATAGTTTAGAGAAGAATTTGCACTATATTTTGAAAACTCGTGTTATATGTAATCGGCCGGGTGGCAGCACGTGGAGCACGAGCTGCTGGTTGACCGTCTTCCACTCTGACCACACAAGAAAAGCGTGCATGGGTACCTGTATTCAATGCTGTCTTGTCTGACAACACTCGTTGACAACAATCTTGCGGGTAAGCATATATTTTTTTTTCTAGTTTCGTTACCATGTAACATTAGTTTGGATTGGGGGGGGGGGCATCGGTGCCAGCAGTTTTTGGTCATTTCATTTGTGACACATTAACTTCGGTACGATAAATAATAATTCTGTCCGTATTCTTCTTTAATTATTTACACTTGAAAGTATTTCTTTTATATTTGGTACAAATTAATCTGGATTCCGACCAACTGACCAAATTGCACCACACCGCAAAGAGAAGGAATCAACAAATGGTCACCCCACTACTTTGCTTTTCAGCATATGACAATTATAAAAGAGTAGAATTGTACGGTAATAGTTAAGCTATTGCCCTGATAGGTTAAATGACCCCTTATTAAACTTGTGATCCCTTCAATGTCAAATAGATAGCCCATTCTTCAGACACTTAAGTCAGGAGAGCTAGTCGGGCTCCCGGGAGCCTCTTGTCGAAGAGAAGGAAATGTTAATTTGAAAATGTAAAATCTCTTTATATTTTGGAAAGACTTATAATCTTCTTAGTTGGTTATTATAAAAAAAATGTTTTAATTTTAATGTGAAAGATGTAAAGTACTCCAACTTGACACAGATTATTATTATAAAAAAATATTATTATACGATGTCAACGTCGTCTGGGAATATTTCTGTCATATAAAGCATAAAATTTATCTATATTTAATATGAGGAAGAAATTTGTACATTTATTTGAAACCAAAATATGTGATTGTATTATATTTTTGTTATGTAATCACAGTTTTTACATTATAAAATAGGAGCGTTTGCAAATATTCATACTGCCTACTATGAAAATTATAATCATGTTTTTCCCTTTTCATTTCAGTCCGTATGCGACTACAACGCCAAGCTATGCCATTCACCTGCCATATATATTCATTGGTTAAAAAAGAAAAGAAGCGAAATGATATCATCTAGGAATCCATGGATAGAAGCCGCTCTTCCAAGATTTTAAAAAGACTGCACTTAATTATAATCCAAGTATTAAAAGTGGGAAGACTTTTGTAGCACAGACGTCTTATCAATATTAAGAAAATAGAAGGATCACGTGTCTGAACATGTAGCAAGCATTTGTATTTGCATTTGGTGATTCCATATTCTGACATAATGAATTTAGCTAACATCCATTTGTGGACACCGTGTTTGTTATTTTTAAAAAATCTCAACCAGTAATATTTTTAACATTAATGACTTTCGTACCATTAGAATAAATTGTAGCAAACTCTAAATAGTTTCTTTTTAAATAGTAGTGTGTGTCAAACGTGAAATATACTAACTTTGTGTATCCCTCAATCTCATGCCATACTTCCAGACTGAGACAGACACTAATTTCGATCTCAATAGATAAGGGAGGTTTTAAAGCCATTAAAGTTTGTGAATATACCATTTCTTTTGAAATGTCAGGACCATTGCGAGCTTCAATTTCTCCGTCGTGTCTTTGCCATGCATCGTCTTTTCGTCTTCGACATTTGAGATTGTATATCCCATGCCAGTTCGGTAGTTTTTGTATTTTCTTTATTTTACTCTATTTAAAGTAAGAGTTTTTGTGAAATTGTAAAAAAAGAGTAAAATTTATTGCTAGGTTCGGGTACAAAAAACGCTATCTCGTTTCTTTAAATTGAATATTGTTTTATGTTCTAACAAACTCATCTACATCCATTCATCTTAAAAAAGGACCACTGGCATTGGTTACTCTAGGTGGTTCAGACTTCCTCATGCATGTTGAAACTTTGCTGTCCCACGTCAAATACTAGTAGATAATTGAGTCCGTATATATGTAAGCTATTCACTTATCATTTTAAGATCTAGAGTTCCTTACTGTATACTAATATATAAATGTTGAAAATGATCTACATGCAAGTTCTCTCATGATTTTGCACACGCCTAAAACAATATCATGTACATGTACTTCTGTGTGTACAATGTTGGAATGCTACATATGTAGAGACCAGACATAAACTGTTTTCGCGTGATTCAGCATACACAAGGTTGGAATGCTAGCATTTGGACATGACAAACAAAAGTTCAATGTCTTTAAGAGGATTCTACATACACCAGGTCGGAATGCTAGCATACAGACCTAGGAAACAAAATTTCAACATATTTAAAAGGATTCTGCATACACCAGGTCTGAATGCTAGCATACGGACCTAGGAAACCAAATTTCAACATAATCAAAAGGATTCTGCACACACCAGGTTGGAATGCAGGCATATGGACCTGAGAAACCAAATTTCAACAAATTTAAAAGGATTCTGAATACATCAGGTCGAAATGCTTTCATACAGACCTGAGAAACAAAATTTCAACAAATTTGAAAAGATTCTGTATACTCCAGGTTGGAATGCTAGCATACGGACATGTAAAACAAAGTTTCAACATATTTAAAATGATTCTGCATACACCTGGTCGGAATGCTAACATACGGACTTGAAAATAAAAAAATCTAACTATTACTTTCAAATCTGCATAGAAAATTACGAAAAATGCTGACTCTGGTTTTATTTACACATATCGTGTCCTCAATATTTTTTAGCCACTAAAACACATCACTTTTGCATACAATGTCCAAACAAATGCTAACTCATCGTACTTTTTAGTAGGCAAAAAAGGTACATCTGGAAACAAAATTACAATTTTATTCAAAAGAGTGTGTTTTTGTCTTGATTTTTTGCTCAGCTAAGCAATTTTGGCAAGAATTGATCGAAAAAAGCTTAAAAATGTGCATGAGAATTTTAAAAATTAGATGAGAACGCATTTTATCAAAGCTTATGTTTGTATTTAGTCGAATTTATGTTAATTGTTTTTTTGTCAAGAAGAGGGTCTTTCAATGCACTTTGGGATTGGGCTTGAATCATATGTATTTTATTTTCAATCCAGGGGCCAATTGAAAGACAGCGAGCAGCGACCGCTGGTCACATTGAAGGCTGCTGGCTGTTTTCCATTGTGGACATTTAAAATATACGTTTATAATGTAGGTTGTGTCGCGTACACTTATTCCACATCTCATTTTCTTCTATTTCTGATAAACTTCACCTAGCCTGACCTCCATTGAGTAGTTTAGGAAGTGTAACGGTTAAGAAATGTTTTACGGAATACGTTTTTGTCCCCGTCTTTCGCAAGAAAGTATAAAATTCAGCTTTCCGTACATAGGTCCGAATTTTTTTGTCCGAAGCGTAACTTTTGAACGTGCAAAGTTTACACAAATGAGAAATTATGAGTGAACAAGAGGCTTCCAGGAGCCTAAATCGCTCACCTTGTGTTGATGTCAACCCTATATTTTGTAGAGCTAAATGAGCTGAACATTTAAGCAAGCAACAGTTTTTTCTTTATCTAATATAGTTTTCATTCTATAGGCCAAAAACACGAAAAACCATTATTTTAGGGGCCGTAACCCCTGTAAGGCCTCCTGTAAGGGGTCATCTGACAACTCCAACCTTATGGAGAATTTTGTAGAGCTTTATGCGCTGTATAAGGCAAAAACATGAAAAAACGCTATTTTTCACCTTTAAGGGGCTGTAACCCCTATAAGGGGTCATCTGACAACTTGTACCAAATGGAGACTTTTGTAGAGCTTTTAATGCTGAAGCAGTAGGGGGGCATCAGATTTCATCTATCTCTTATACTTTTTGATTTAAAAGCCAAAAACAGTAGTCTGACCCCCCTGGTCTATTTTTAGCAACGGCGGCCATGTTTTTCGACGAATCAAAAATCCCCACATCAGTTCTGTGGGGGATACCCTAAGGTGCCATCAGACCAAATTTGGTTTGAATCTGTTCAGCCGTTTCAGAGGAAAAGAAGTTTGAAGAAAAAATAACGTCGACGACGACGGACGACGACGACGGACGCCAAGTGATGGCAATACCGGTAGCTCACATGGCCTTTGGCCAGGTGAGCTAAAAAGGAGCCTATTATTTGAGATCAACAAGTCAAAGGTCTGGGTTTATAAGTTTTGCAATGCAGGCGAGGGAAGTCGAGTCATACTTTTGTTGATCTAAGAGATAAATCTGTGTTTGAACATGGTGCATTTTTGTAAATCATAGAAATAATTCAGGTCCAATTTAAAAAGGCTGAGAGATGAGTATCTACATTGTCAGAAAGCTTGTGTAAAAGTTTCATGAAAATCCATTGAATGATTTATAGAGTTGCCGATAAGATATATGTATGGCCATCCCGTGTTTAAACGGACTATCCACAAAACGAGAACGCCTAGGATATGTTTGTGGTACGGGTACGACTACAAAAAAAAAAACAAAAAACACACACCCAAACATTCGAAACAAAGCGTTAAGATCTGATATTTTCTTTTATATATATGTTACAGTAAATATGTGTAATCAGTAAATGAAATTTAGTAAATACGTGAATTACTAAGGCATCCAGTAAATACGTGTATTTACTAAAAATGGTCAGTAAATACATGAATTTCCTAAACTTTTGAAGAGATTTTACACGTTTTTACTGATACTTATTTTGGAAGATAAAACTTTGTACATTATAATTTTCTGTGTCAAGTTTGTTTTAAAGTTAATACAAAAACAATGTTTTTACTATTTTTCACCAATTTGACATGTTTGTGAATTGTACATTTTTTAAACATTTTCAATTCTGTTACATATTATATATAGCTTTATGGTTAATAGTTCCATGTGGTGCCCAGATGGGGAATAGGTCCCCAGCAGAGCCTAGCTTGTCATAAGGACGACTAAGGTTCTTGGTATTCTGACATCGGGTTACATGTATTTCCTTAATCGCCCAGTAAATACATGAATTTACTGACATCTTTAGGAAATTCACGTATTTACTGATTTCACGAATTTACTGTAACATATACACAATACTAGTACATGTAAGTGTAAGCGGAAAGTTACCCATCATTTGCGAAAATGCAAAAAAACTCAAAATAACTTTAAATAAGATAACGATTGGATTTTTAAATAAAACTTTGAAAGTTGGGTATGTTTAGATGGTTCTTACCTTTACTTCACGTACGTTTGGAAAACAGATTGCCAAATGTAGCCTGGAACTGTAGTTTTCTTACATTTAATATCAAACAGGAGTGAACATCAAACGTTTGTTTCATCTTATCACCACATAATTTGTTTAATAATGTATACAATTGTTATTAAGGATTCTTTAGTATTGTATTATTTTATTGAACTTGTTTTTTCCTATGAAAGTAGCAAATGAACCTATTGACATTGGATAGGAATCTCTAGGGCCCTGCCCACCGTTATGTTTCCAAACAAGGCATAGTTGATTAACGTCTCACTCCTTCATGAAAATGTTTGAGTAATAAGGTAAATATCAATGAGATGAAAGCATCTTTGTAACCTTGTAAAAATGCAAGTATGGATTTTGTCTTTTAGATTCTCGGTGCTATTAAAGAGTATAGAAATTTCTGTGAATTAAAGTAGACATTTCTCAGCCTTCGCCTGAATCAATCAATCAATTAGATAATTGTCTTTAAGCTTACAGATTAAATTTCACATTGATTTATAATTAAAAGCTTAATTTAACTTGTATTTGTTTACACTGCAGATTAATTGATATTGAAATATTTTGATTTGTCTGTTTGGAATAGAGAGCGAGTAACTCGGCTCCATATTTTCCCCAAAGACTTTTTTTTCAAATTACATTAGGTTCTGTTTAAAGAAGTTAAAGCCGCTTTCGTTAGCAAGACAGGGTGATAAATAATAAGCCTTGCTTTTATAAGCTTCTATAATGTATCAACTATTCCTTTCCTAAAACCTTTCCTTTATCCAGTGAACCCAAGATCATGTTTCCGAATCGTCTAGGGCTGCAAACTCTGTCGGTGGTGTGATATGAGCTGACTGACTCTTAGGACTAAGCGTCTCTAGTAGTAGGAATGCTCTAAATAGAAGATAATAATATGTGGAATACGTGTACGCGACACAACCTACATGTAAAAAAAATCTGCAATGGAAAAATCTCGACTGTTTGTGGTCAGCACAATTGGATTATAGATCTAGATTTGAGGAGTCGATAAGAAACAAAGTTCAAGAATGTTAAAACCAACTTGAAGATTGGTTTGGCTGTGGATTGGGTTATTTTCTGGGTTTTGTGAAAAACTAGGGATGTTTGCCTTGTTGAGCGGGTTATTACCGAGTCTTTGTGTTACTAGTTAGAACCTTCGCATTGTTAAAACTATAACATTTTACAATTACCTTGCAGACTGGATGAATTTGATGACTATTTTCAAGTTTTACGCATTTTTGATTCTTGTTTTTTTTTACATATGTTATCATCAGTCGGATTCACTTCAAAAGTTTTACAATTAACACACAACAAATTCCGAAGTAAATTGCTAATGCTACAAAATGCTTTTAGACCTCATTTTTAGAAACTTAATGGTTTATTTTTCTTAATCTTCATAACTCGTAAAATTTTCTTATCTAAACAGAGTGGTATACTCTTAAAGTAAAAATCCAAGGGGGAATGGAACTCGACAATAAGGATGTTTTCTTCATATTTAAAAGCCCACTTCCTTAAAAGTTTATTTCTACATTTTCAATTTTAAGCATTAACTCTTTTCAACAATAAACTCCCTTATGTTTTGCTTTTAAGAAAATAGCACGTACAACAAACACACAGTAAAATGAAATTATAGGCTTCGAATGCTTACAGCCATGTTTCACGAACTATACACATAAGCACTATAAAAAAAATCAAAATGGAATTATATGGTAGGATAAAATCTTAAGAGAAAACGACTGGAAGTAATGCTAAATTTTACGATGTAAAAGTGTATCCTATTTGTCATTTTAATCTTGAGAAATATTAATTCTGACGAGACACGCACAATTTTGTTCTTATTTAGCACCCATTAAGGCTTAACTTGTCCAAAGTAAATGTAATTTATTTGATAAATCGCATTATGACAGAAATGTTTTAAGCATTTTGTAAGTATGAGAAGGGCGTTATAATGGTATTTGTTCTTATTCGAAAAAGGCAAAATATTCATTTGACGCAAGAGTGAGTTCATGAGTAAATGTTTTGGTTTTAAGCCCTTTTTGGCGCACATGGACCAAAAAGAGCGGTCAGTTATGGTGGTGGAGCAAACTGGGGTACAAGAAAAAATCATCGACCTTGGGCGGATAACTGAGAACTCTTATGAATTTAAGGCGTCCGATCCGTTTAAATACCGAACATATTGTAAAATTTTGAAATTTTGAATAGACTGAAGCTATTAGAAGTCAAATAGAAGAACATTGAACAACAATGCTTTGGCTTATTTTCAAAACCTGCACGTGAAACAAATTGCAAGCTTCCTGAACTGACGCGGGCATTTACTGTATTTAAGAAATTTTTATAATCAGACAATAAACCTATATATCAAATGATAAAAATTGGTCTAAAACATATAATATACATACTAATACAAAATGTACATGATACAAAAATCTTAGTTATTAAAGAAAAATACAATATTTCTTTTTCTCATGTCCATGGTATACCGATATATATCTTTTCTGCTTTAACATTGTACATCTTAACTGCATCTTGGCACTCAGACTCAAAAAGCAGACGATTTATTTATAGAAAATCAAGAAATCCGCATAGTTTTCGATGGCGTGTCTGAGCGGTTGCCTGTTAAGTATACAATATCAATTCTTTTGAACGATTTTATTACCCACAAGGCACCATTCTATAGACATGATAGAGAGAATGTATCTCCTTTCTTTACATAACGATTCGTCAATAATTTGTATTCCCTGGGTACCCCTGTTTTCCTTTTCATATATAATTGTTAGAAAATTGCTTTATTTTCTTCTGAATGGCGTTTATACGCTTCATGATTGATACAAGCGTTCTTTTCTTTTCTATACTGATCTAATCATTTTAACTTGAAAAGGCTTCTACTAAACATATATTGATAAAAATAACGCGTGATGTATTTCAGGCATGTTATAAACATATGAATAGATATCTTGAAGTAAACAAATTGAAGAAACAAAAAAGAATATATCCATCTTACGAGCAAAGTTCATGTTATAATGTCATATTGTTTAGGTTCTCTGATAATTATAGGAACAGAAATTAAAGAATCTGTGCGGTTCTCGCATTGGCCCACAGCAACACTAAGCTTGTCGGTATAAGTCCACTCATGAGCGCCGTTCCATAATAGTGTGACTGGTATGTGTGCCTGAGGTGGTTGAATGGGGTAGCCATGTTACTTTGCATGTCGGTGTCGTCAGTCTATAATTGTGGAAACCTGATTTCAGGTTATTGACTATTTGACAGCTGAATTAGGGGTTGGTTGTACCAGCAATAGCACCACATACACAGCTACAACACTGTCTAAGGAGGAAATTATTGATAATCACAAATCTGTCATTTGCTCCTTTGGGCTCTCTGTTGGTGCTGACAATGATGACATTCCATCCCTGTATTGGATTCCTAAATTACAAAAAAAATCCATAAAAACAGCGCTTCATTGCAGGGTTCAGTTCTGTTGACTTCAAAACTAACGGCAATAAAATTCGGCCTCCAGAAATATTACGATCGTTGTTAATCTAGAAATGGTGTCGATCAAATGTGGATCCTGATGAAATTCGAAAGAACTATTGAAATCAGTTTCATCTTGCAACAGCATCAAAACTTTCGATGTCTCCACTCTTTACACTTCTATTCTGCATGAACAACCCAAATCACGATTGGCACAGCTGATTAAACGCAGCTTTTTCAAAAAGAATCGAAAACGCAGGTACAAATATTCAGTAGTCGATTAAAGTAAGACTTACTTTGTCATCAATGAGTCTAAAAAAAGAACAAATATACAGAAGACCAAATAGTCGACATGCTCAATTTTCTTATCGACAAGCTCTCTCTTTTAAGCTCACGTTCCGTTATAATGATAATGGCCTTTCATTAAATATATCTCGATTTGGTGACTTTCTCCTCCTCATATATCCCCATGAACTTGAGATACAGGACACAACGAATTCTAGGAAGTCTGCTTGATATTTAGATCTTCATCTCGAAATTGACTCTCAAGGAAGACTCTCAACAAGGCTCTATGACAAACGTGATGACTTCAACTTTCCAATCGCCAACTTTCCCTTTTTGTGTAGCAACATTCCGTCCCCTCCTGCTTACGGAGTCTTCGTATCATAGTTGATTCGTTACTCCAGAGCTTGTGGGAATTACATCGATTTCCCTGGCAGAGCGTCACGTTTAAAATTGCTCACACAGGGCTATGTTGCTCCACGGTTGCATGCTGTCTTCACTCAAGAGATTTCAAAGTAGACATCGTGCATTTGAAGACAAATGTGGAATTTATATCTCTCAAATGAGTTCAGATGTTGGTTGGTCGTAGAAATTTGTTTTGTCTTCCTTTACCGGATTTGACACGCTGAATTGGAAATAAGCAACACGACGGGTGTGCGCTAAAGAAGGCAGGGACCGCTTACTCGTCCGGAGCATCTGAGTTCACTCTTGTTACGACTCGAGTTAGGTTGATATTGTGATTTTTGTTTCTTCGTGCTGTTTTTTGTTCGTGTTTACCGGTTTCGTCGTTGCCCTTTCGGACTTTTGACACTTGAATGCCTCATTGGTGCCTCTTTGCTTCTTTCAGAAAATAGTGGTGGAAAATGTAACTTACGTTAATTCCTGCTAAAGGTCGCGCCAAGAGTAGTACAGGTAGGCTTTCCTGTGGGAGACTAAATTTCCCGATCCTGGTCATCCTTCCTTTTCCAGTGGCAGTTTAAACTCTCATCCCCTTTCTCTCCGTCTCATTCTTATTTTTTTGTGTTCATCTTTCTGATAAAGCCGAGTTCGTGTTGCTTGGGGTAAAGCAACTAACTAAGAACTTAAAGCATGTGTAATTTACACGTGCTGAAACTCGTGAGTTTTATTCGATCTTTTACAGAACTTTGTTTCAAGTAAACTTAATATGCATTTACGGATATATATAAATATATATACATGTATAAAAGCGCATTTCGAAAGCGGGACACGCTTAACAAGTGTCTGAGTGAGAAAGTGTTTGGGTTTTACATCCGTTTCGACGCGCCAAGACCATACAGGGCGGTCTCTCGCAGTGTTTGTGGGAATCAGACAGGCCAGAGGAAATCACTGACCTTGAGTAGATATTTGTCAAACCTAATAACATACATACGTCCAAGCCGTTTTTGTAAACAAAAATTAAAGATCTATAAAAAGGTCCCATCAAAGGTGCCGTATGATTAAGACATGACAAATCTTTTTAACCTTACCTAAGGCTAAGCTAGGTCGACCTAAGATAAAACTAGGATAAATATCTTTATGAAGAGAAAAAATACTATTCTACTTTAATTTCAAGTTTGTTTAGATTGCTCATTTAAACACGCAGGCTCATAATTGTTTGCTTAATGTTAATTCGTCATCAAAAGCATACATATTTTGTTATCAATCAATAAAAATATATGAAGGATATATATTTGAATATTCATTAACTTGGCACAATAAAAAGCTTGTTTTCGATACTTCACTTATGCTTAGCCCAGTGTTTCGATAATTGTAGCTTAAAATCTAGTATTATTATTAATTATCGTGGAACTGTTTAACAGTCAGAACAGTTTCTGGAAACGGTAAGGTTTTGTCAGATATTAATTGCTACTATAATTCACCTTACATGGCCTTAAATAGACTAGAAATTTGTATTCTAGGCCAACTTATTAACAAATGGTTCAGAGACAATGCTTTGTCCAGAAACTGGCCACTCAGGGATATGCTGTTTGTCTTCTTTAATAAAAAAGGACGGGCACAGGGTACATTATACGTGATCTGAAAGATAATA